>JAVSCE010021402.1:0-208827 GCA_032199065.1 Smutsia gigantea | reverse complement strand
TTTTTTGTTTTGTTTTTGTTTTTTCCTTTCTTTCTTTTTTTCTTTTTTTTCTCTTCTCTTTTTAAAGTCTTAAAGAGCCCAGCTGACATACGTGGCAACTATCAGTGACCAATTATATAGCCATGAAAAGACAGAGGAATATGGTTCAGAACAAAATCAACCAGACAACCCCAGAGAGGCAGTCTGAAGGGATGGAAATGCACAGCCTCCCTGAAAAGAATTCAGAAAAAAAGTCATAACCATGCTGACGGACCTACAGAGAAATGTGCAAGAGCTGAGGGAGGAAGTGAGGGAACTGAGGAAAGACAATACAGAAATCAGACAAGCGATCGACGGGCTTAACAGCAGAATGGATGAGATGCAAGAGACTGTTAATGGAATAGAAAACAGAGAACAGGAGTACAGAGCAGCTGAGGCAGAGAGAGATAAAAGGATTTCTAGGAATGAAAGAATATTAAGAGAACTGTGTGACCAATCCAAACGGAACAATATTCGCATTATAGGAGTACCTGAGGAAGAAGAGAGAGAAAAAGGGATAGAAAGTGTCTTTGAAGAAATAATTGTTGAAAACTTTCCCTCGCTGGGGAAGGAAGTAGTCTCGCAGTCCACCGAAGCTCATAGATCTCCCAACACAAGGGACCCAAGGAAGACAACACCAAGACACATAATAATTAAGAGGGCAAAGATCAAAGATAAAGACAGGGTATTAAAGGCAGCTAGAGAGAGAAACAAGATCACCTACAAAGGAAAACCCATCAGACTATCATCAGACTTCTCAACAGAAACCTTACAGGCCAGAAGAGAATGGCATGATATATTTAACATTATGAAACAGAAGGGCCTCGAACCAAGAATATTGTATCCAGCACGATTATCATTTAAATATGATGGAGGGATTAAACAATTTCCAGATAAACTAAAGTTAAGAGAATTTGCGTCTCATAAACCACCACTACAGGATATCTTAAATGGACTGCTCTAGATGGAAGCACACCTAAGGCTAAAAAGATGTCACAAGAGAAAAAAAAATCATAGCAAGAAAGCAGACCATCCAAATACTAACTAAAGGCAAAGAATAAAACACCTACTATAGAAAGAATGGAGGAGGAGGAATAAGAAGGGAGAGAAATAAAGAAACATCAGACTGTGTTTACAATAACTTAACAAGAAAGTTAAGTTAGATAGTTAGATAGTAAAGAAGCAACCCTTGAACCCTTGGTAACCACGAATCTAAAGCCAGCAATGGCAATAAGTACATACCTATCAATAATCACCCTAAATGTAAATGGACTGAATGCACCAATGAAAAGACACAGAGTAACAGAATGGATAAGAAAGCAAGACCCATCTATATGCTGCCTACAAGAAACTCACCTCAAATCCAAAGATATACACAGACTAAAAGTGAAGGGATGGAAAAAGATATTTCATGCAAACAACAAAGAGAAAAAAGCAGGTGTTGCAGTACTTGTATCAGACAAAATAGACTTCAAAACGAAAAAGTAGCAAAAGATAAAGAAGGACATTACATAATGATAAAGGGGTCAGTCCAACAAGAAGATATAACCATTATAAATATATATGCACCCAACACAGGAGCGCCAGCATATGTGAGACAAATACTACCAGAATTAAAGGAGGAAATAGACAGCAATGCATTCATCTTAGGAGACTTCAACACACCACTCACTCCAGAGGACAGAACAACCAGACAGAAAATAAGTAAAGACACAGAGGCACTGAACAACACACTAGAACAGATGGACCTAACAGACATCTACAGAACTCTACACCCAAAAGCAATAGGATACACATTCTTCTCAAGTGCACATGGAACATTTTCCAGAATAGACCACATACTAGGGCACAAAAAGAACCTCAGTAATTTCAGAAATATTGAAATCCTACCAACCAACTTCTCAGATCACCAAGGTATAAAACTAGAAATAAATTTTAGAAAGAAATCGAAAAGGCTCACAAATACATGGAGACTTAACAACATTCTCCTAATTAATCAATGGGTTAACGACCAAATCAAAACAGAAATCAAATAATACATGGATACTAACGAAAACAACAACACAAAGCCACAACTTCTGTGGGACGCAGCAAAGGCAGTTCTAAGAGGAAAGTATATTGCAATCCAGGCCTATTTAAAGAAGGAAGAACATTCCCAAATGAATAGTCTAAAGACACAATTACTGAAATTGGAAAAAGAAGAACAAATGAGGCCCAAAGTCACCAGAAGGAGGGAGATAATAAAGATTAGAGAAGAAATAAATAAAATTGAGAAGAATAAAACAATAGAAAAAATCAATAAAACCAAGAGCTGGTTCTTTGAAAAATAAACAAAATAGATAAACCCCTAGCCAGACTCATTAAGAGAAAAAGAGAATCTACACACATAAACACAATCAGAAATGAGAAAGAAAAATCACGACGGACCCCACAGAAATACAAAGAATCATAAGAGAATATTATGAGAATCTATATGCTAACAAGCTGGAAAACATAGAAGAAATGGACAACTCCTTAGAAAAATACAACCTTCCAAGACTGACCAAGCAAGAAACAGAAAAACTAAACAGACCAGTCACCAGCAACGAAATTGAATCGGTAATCAAAAAACTACCCAAGAACAAAACCCCCGGGCCTGATGGATTCACCTCTGAATTCTACCAGACATATAGAGAAGAAATAACACCGATTCTCCTTAAAGTTTTCCAAAAAATAGAAGAGGAGGGAATACTTCCAAACTCATTGTATGAAGCCAGCATCACTCTAATACCAAAACCGGGCAAAGACCTCACCAAAAAAGAAAATTACAGACCAATATCCCTGATGAACGTAGATGCAAAAATACTCAACAAAATATTAGCAAACCGAATTCAAAAATACATCAAGAGGATCATACACCATGATCAAGTGGGATTCATCCCAGGGATGCAAGGATGGTACAACATTCGAAAATCCATCAACATCATCCATCACATCAACAAAAAGAAGAACAAAAACCACATGATCATCTCCATAGATGCTGAAAAAGCATTTGACAAAATTCAGCATCCATTCCTGATTAAAACTCTCAACAAAATGGGTATAGAGGGCAAGTACCTCAACATCATAAAGGCCATATATGACAAACCCACAGCTAACATCATACTTAACGGCGAGAAGCTGAAAGCTTTTCATCTAAGATCGGGAACAAGACAGGATGCCCACTCTCTCCACTGTTATTCAACATAGTACTGGAGGTCCTAGCCACAGCAATCAGACAAAACAAAGACATACAAGGCATCCAGATTGGTAAAGAAGAAGTCAAATTGTCACTATTTGCAGATGACATGATACTGTACATAAAAAACCCTAAAGATTCCATTCCAAAACTACTAGAACTAATATCTGAATTCAGCAAAGTTGCAGGATACAAAATTAACACACAGAAATCGTTGCTTTCCTGTACACTAATGATGAACTAACAGAAAGAGAAATCAGAAAAACAATTCCATTCACAATTGCATCAAAAAGAATAAAATACCTGGGAGTAAACCTAACGAAGGAAGTGAAAGATCTGTACTCTGAAAACTACAAGACACTCCTAAGAGAAATTAAAGAAGACACTAACAAATGGAAATGCATCCCATGCTCTTGGCTAGGAAGAATAAATATTGTCAAAATGGCTATACTACCTAAAGCAATCTACAGATTCAATGCAATCCCTATCAAACTACCAACAGCTTTCTTCAATGAACTGGAACAAATAATTCTAAATTCATATGGAACCACAAAAGACCCCGAATAGCCAAATCAATCCTGAGAAGGAGGAATAAAACAGGGGGAATTACACTCCCTGACTTCAAGCTCTACTACAAAGCCACAGTAATCAAGACAATTTGGTATTGGCACAAAAACAGACCCACAGACCAGTGGAACAGAATAGAAAATCCAAACATTAACCCAAACATATACAGTCAATTAATATTTGATAAAAGTGCCTTGGATATACAATGGGGAGATGACAGCCTCTTCAGCAGCTGGTGTTGGAAAAACTGGACAGCTACATGTAAGAGAATGAAACTGGACTACTGTCTAGCCCCATACACAAAGGTAAACTCAAGGTGGATCAAAGACTTGAATGTAAGTCATGAAACCATAAAACTCTTAGAAGAAAATATAGGCAAAAATCTCTTGGACATAAACATAAGCGACTTCTTCATGAACATATCTCCCCGGGCAAGGGAAACAAAAGCAAAAATGAACAAATGGGACTATATCAAGCTGCAAAGTTTCTGTACAGCAAAGGACACCATCAGTAGAACAAAATGGCATCCTACAGTATGGGAGAATATATTCATAAAAAAGGTGTCTGATAAAGGGTTGACATCCAAAATATATAAAGAACTCATGCACCTTAACAAACAGAAAGCAAATAATCCAATTAAGAAATGGGCAGAGGACATGAATAGACACTTCTCCAAAGAAGAAATTCAGATGGCCAACAGGCACATGAAAAGATGCTCCACATCGCTAATCATCAGAGAAATGCGGATTAAAACCACAATGAGATATCACCTCACACCAGTGAGGATGGCCAACATCCAAAACACAAACAACAACAAATGTTGGCGAGGATGTGGAGAAAAGGGAACCCTCCTACACTGCTGGTGGGAATGCAAATTAGTTCAACCATTGTGGAAAGCAGTATGGAGGTTCCTCAAAAACTCAAAATAGAAATACCATTTGACCCAGGAATTCCACTCCTAGGAATTTACCCTAAGAATGCAGCAGCCCAATTTGAAAAGGACAGATGCACCCCTATGTTTATTGCAGCACTATTTACAATAGCCAAGAAATGGAAGCAACCTAAGTGTCCATCAGTAGATGAATGGATAAAGAAGATGTGGTACATATACACAATGGAATATTATTCAGCCATAAGAAGAAAACAAATCCTACCATTTGCAACAACATGGATGGAGCTAGAGGGTATTATGCTCAGTGAAATAAGCCAAGCCGAAAAAGACAAGTATCAAATGATTTCACTCATATGTGGAGTATAAGAACAAAGAAAAAAACTGAAGGAACAAAACAGCAGCAGACTCACAGAACCCAAGAACGGACTAATAGTTACCAAAGGGAAAGGGACTGGGGAAAATGGGTGGGAAGGGAGGGATAAGAGGGAAAAAGGGGCATTACGATTAGCAGATGTAATGTTGGGGGGGTACGTGGAGGGCAGTACAACTCAGAGAAGACAAGTAGTGATTCTATAGCATCTCACTACGCTGATGGACAGTTACTGTAATGGGGTTGGTGGGGGGACCTGATGAAGGGGTAGTTTAATAATCGTAATATTGCACATGTAATTGTATATTAATGATAATAAAATAAATTATATTAAAAAAAAGACTACTTCTGTGGAGCTGGGGTGTTTAAACTACAGTTTGGAGCTCAGCTGCCCTGTGGATATCCCTTCTAGTTACATAAGGCAGGAGGGAGTCTGCCTTTCCTAGATGGCCAGGTACAACAGCGATTTAAAATAAGATGTTGCCCTCCTACCTTCTACACTTTCCCTGGCCTGTCAATCCATAACTGAATCAATTTACTTAATAATTTTATGTGTGCAAGAGGTAAATATAATAAATGGTGCTTTAAAATAGGATGTAGGAGGGAAATAATTTCCTTAGGGCTGTTACTTCCTCAGAAAATAGACCTTAAAACTGACATTCTCAGTTTTAAACCTATTTTCTTTAGGTTACTATGATAAAATAAGTTAATACAGTGCTTCATTGGCTGTACTAATTACTATGACAGTGCCTTAAACCCAGAAGGCTACCAGCAGTCTGGCTAAAGGTTTAGCATAGTGGACTTGTTATTTTAAAAACGTGTACCAGGAACATAATTTCCTGAATTTTGGTGAAGTAACAGATAGTTTTTCCAACAGCTGGCCCTGGGAATAGAGGAAGAGACAAAACTGAAATAAGAAAGTTAAGAACATATTCAAATAGAAATACAAAGAATGATGGTGTATTAGAGACATTTAACATTGTTGCCTGCACTGCTGAGACAGAAATCATGACAAGCCTTTCAAATAGATCTGTTTTTCTTAACTCACAGTATTAGGCTTTGCTCACCTGTTAGCTCTATGCAACCTACAGGAAGGCTGGCAGAATAATTAGCCCCTGGATTTCTGGGTTAAAGGAAAAAACAAACAACAAAAAGCTTTCAGTCATCTGCTTCATCATATGGTTTATTTTCCCTTCCTTTTTTATGGTGCCTCTTCACGCTGGCTGTGCACAGTGGGGGGGTCAAAGTCAGCCAAATTAAAGGAAACAAACAATCTTGGTCTCCTTTGAATTCTTAAAGAAGAGCTAGAGTAATTTACAAACGTTGGCCTGAAGATAGTGTTCTTTTGCTTCATAAATATCAATATAGAGCACATTTTAATATTTTGAACCTTTACAAAAGCATTTCCATCAAGGGAAGGATCATTTGTCAGTTTGAAAAACAACATTCAACTTGGAGTCATAATGGAATGAAAGCTTTCCATTTGTGAGATGGCTTGATAAGTTCTACTCTTTCCTTCATTTGATTGAACAAGATTCTGAGGTCCACACAGATCCACTGCCCTATTAGGATAGAAGGAATGCTAAAAAGAAGAACCTCCTTTTCCCACTATAGCATAGTACCTGAATTCTCATTGTGTGGTTGGAAACTAACAAACTCTACCAGGTAGGTCCTTCAGAATAGAAGAATAGACATTTAGGAAAATATTTATTTATTATGATAAAATATGTTATTACTTCTTGTAACAGTAACAGATAAATCTCCAGAACTCTATATGAATATGGTTTATGCCAAAGATCAGGGTTAAATGCTGTCAAAGGTAAGCTGAACATGTTGCTTTTCATAAATGATAATATAATGTTCTAGCATCTCTCAGGCTCCATGTGTTTAATTCTCCAGATGATCAAATGAACCAATTTTCCTCCAGGATCTTCTTTCCATAAGGAAAATTCTAGGGAATGTTTTAAAATCTTTTATATTGCTAAGCAAAACTGTTTGGGACAAAAGAAATAGAAAAAACTTTCCCTTGTGTTAAACAAATGGGGCTACTCAGCTTTGCAGAAATTGAAGAAGAAACGGGCAAAGGCATTCTGTTACCTAGATTCAGATGGCAAAAAAGGACTAAAATATAAGGGAAGACAGAAACAAAAGGCCTAGAAAATGAGAAAAGAGTTGTACAATATTTGAGTAGCTAAAAATAGAAAAACAAGGGTTGGAACGTGTAATGAGTTAAATGGTCAACACCCTCTTCCTCACCAAAAAAAAGAAAGAAAGAAAAGAAATGTCTGTATTCTAATTCCCAGAACCTATATTACCTTACATGGCAAAAATTGTAAGAGATGAAGGATCATGAGAGAAAGCGTTTATCCTGGATTATCTGGGTGGCTTAAAAGGAATCATACATATCCATGGGTAAAATTGCAATATTTTCAGAATCTCTCATCTGGTTTTAGTGCATCTCCATAGCAATAGGTGTTTCCAAGGGGTGGAAAGAAGTAGACCATCTCCATATCAAAAAGTGATTACAAGGTGGGGTGGGGAGCAAGGGCATGTCTGGACTGGAGAGGTTCGGTAGGGTAATTTTGCAGCCGGGTTGCCAGAGACATGGCCAAGCAGAAGTAGATGACTTGCTTGTATGCAATAAATGGGTTTCTCTCACTTTATTTCTCCTTTTGACTGATTTCAGCTTCGGAGGTTATTTTTAGCTTCAGAGGTTATTTTCCCTGGGCTGGGAACTTATTTCCCCCACAGAGTTACAGTATCCTTATAAGAAAGTCACACAGAGGAGAAGACAAAGAAGAGGAAAAAGCAAAGTAACCACTGAGACAGAGGTGGGATGATGGGGCCACGAGCCAAAGAATGCCCGAGACACCAGAAGCTGAAAGACGCAAGATGACATCCAACTCTAGAGGTTCTAGAGAGTTTGTGGCTCTTCCTATGCTTTGATTTCAGATTTCTGGCCTCAAGAACTGTGAGAGAACAAATTTCTGCAGTTTTAAGTCACAAAATTTGTAGTAATTTGTTTTGACAGTCACAGGAAACTAATACACACTGGAAGAATGAGCAGGTGGGAGGCTGTATTCTGCTTCTCTTTAGTCTCATTGTGTGACTAGTAGATGAAAGGCTCATGGAGGTTGTTGGAGACAAAGAAATTTCCTCTACCCCTCAAGGTTCTCCCAGCTGGTCTAAGAATCAAATTGACATGAGACAGGGGAACAGAAGGAAAAAACAAATTTAATTATATACTACAGGGAATCCCTAGACATGGGTTCCAAACACAGTCGAGGGTGTGCAGTATATCTGTTATCCCAAACCAAGGAAGAGGGGTTAGGAGTCTGAGACTTCAAAGGAAAAAGTAATTCACAGGAATATGAAAAGAGTAAATGTCTGATAAAAAAATACTCAATGGATGCACAGAAACAATGAAGTACAGAGAGAAATTTCAACAGATTTAGCCATATCCCTCCCTGTCTCCTACCCCTAGTTTACATTATAATATAGCTATCTATGGTGATATCTCTCCTCCTGAAGTTGGGGTGTGGGAGGTCATAGTTTTCGAGTCTTTTGGGCCTTGATGGTTTCAAGCTCAAAATAATCTGCATGTCACATGTCACATCACAATATCAAATATTTTAAGATTCTGGGTGTGACCACTGAAGGGGAGCAGAATTTTTCACCCCCAGATATGCCTATCTGACATAGTATTATATTAGGCTGATTATCTTCTAGAAATAGCAGACACCCAGTAGAATTTACCCTTTGTAAGAGACATTTATATTTATAAGGGAAATTTTCATTGGTAAAAGTATGTCCTTCTCTATACCAGGAAGAGAACTGTGACTAAATCTCTAGAACCTCTTTTCAGTGGAGGAGGCAAAGACTTAAATATTCATAACAACCTTATCTTAATTTACTGTGCTTTGTCTGAAAACCTCTCATAACTGATACCACCCCA
This sequence comes from Smutsia gigantea, assembly GCA_032199065.1. Taxonomy (NCBI): domain Eukaryota; kingdom Metazoa; phylum Chordata; class Mammalia; order Pholidota; family Manidae; genus Smutsia; species Smutsia gigantea. Next base: position 199,808 of record JAVSCE010021402.1, on the reverse strand, counting down.
ACATCTTCTTATGCCTTAAACTGGAAATAGTATTGAAGGTGGTGGCTTGGGCTTGGGGGCCATTACTCAGTTTTCCTGGATACCTTTCATGTACACAGGAGCTACACGTGTTATGAAACTTCTGTTTTTCTCTTGCTTGTCTGTCTTTTATTACAGGGGATCTCAGCCAAGAATTTAGAAGGGTAAAGAGAAATTTATTTTTTCTCACCCACACCCTATTCCAGGGAGATTTATGCCCCCCTCCTAATAGCTATAATCTGGTATGATTATACTTTGCCTGCAGGTTGAGTGATTTGGTGAGAAAAGTGTAAATAATAACAGCAACAATAATAATAACATTTTTGAAAACTCACTATGTCAGTGTGGTTCTAGCAGGGAAGAGAATTTATGCCAAATGGCTCAAATTAAGAAACTTTAATCACAGTACTATTTCCAGAGACTCAGTCAGAGAAACGTAAAAGCAAGCCAATGAGAGATGGTGTTTCACCTAGACATGCCCACCTGAACCAACTGTGGAAAGCAATTTATATCCATAGGTTGAAAGGAGGCAGAGAGGAAAGTGTTCCGAGAACCCAGGAGAGCTGGAACCGTGGAGGAAGGTCTTCCTATAAGAGTCAATGTAAGAAGAAGGGTCTACTTAGAGAAAACACGGCTAAGGGATCAGTTGCGGAAGGGCTGAGAGCTGCAAATTGGCCTCCCTCCTCCCACCTCAGATGCCTGTGACCAGTGGAGGCTGTCACCTGTGCCTCTGACTGACTGGCTATAAATCAGAGGTTCCCAAGACCTCCTCTTCAGGTTCTACTAACTGACTAGCACAGCTCACAGTACTCAGGACAATGGTTAAATAATTACTGATATTATGAAAGGACTAACTCAGGGCAAGGCATGGGGAAAGGACCTGGAGCTTCCAAGCTCTCTCCAGGTGTGCCACTCTCCCTGAATCGCCACTGGTTCTCCAAATCTTGTCCTTTTGAGTTTTTATGGAGACTTCATTACATAGGTATAATATTTTACATCATTGGCCATTGGCAACTGTTTCAATCTCCAACCCCTCTCCCCTCTGTAAAGTCAGCCGGTTGGCACTGAAAATTCCTAGCACCCAGCCCCCATCCTTAGGTGACCAGAGCCATTTGAAACATCACCTCATTAACATAAAGCCAGGTGTGGTTGAAAGGGGCTTGTCACCTTTATGGCTCTTATCATTTAGGAGATCTCAAGGGTTTTAGGAGCTCTGTTCCAGGAACAGGGATTAAGACTGAATATATTACTTTCCATTTGCTCTGCAAACCCCGTCCTCAGAGTTCCATATGGCTCATCCCTGCTCATTGAGTGTCTGCCCAAGTGTCATCTTACCAGCCTTCACCCTCTTTTCCTTTGCTTCACAGCCCTTACTCTAGCTCATACCTTGGGTTGCATTTACTTGGGTGTCTGTTATCCCCATTACAACATCAGTGTCGTGAGAGACACTTGTATAACCATGTATTTCAATAGCTGGCATATAGGAGGTGCTCAGTAAGTGTGGTTCGATGATCAATAAAGGGAGAAGCTCAGGATTTGGACACGTGTGTGTGCTTCTGAAGCCTGCTGTCTTTTTGTAATTATGGGTTGGGATTCCATGGGAATGCCATCTAAGTGCAACGTGTGGTCCGCTTAACAATTGGTTAAAATCGCAGGAAGAGCCATGATAACAAAACACCATATTTAAAGAGGTGAGAGGTCTCCATCACCAAGATAACGTAGCAAGCAAGAGCAAGACCATTTGGATACAAATAAAAAAAGTCCAAAAACTGGACAAGAATTTTGTTTCATCAGCTCCCACACACCCAGTCACACTCACACACACGTCATCAGTCCCCACATTCTGTCCTTCCATTTCCAGAGGAAATGCTGATACGTGTGTGCCAGATTCCACACCTTCGTATCTGGACTGGGCAGAGAAGCAGATGACATACGTCATCTGGCCACACTGTGTGCCCAGATGGGGGCTTTGACACCAATCGGAGCTGTTTGTGCAGACCTTCCAGCCAGCACTGAGATTGCTGGGAGCTCTCTCCCTGAAGTGCTTCTCACTTATCGTTTCACAGAAAGAGAAGCAGCCTGGCGATTTCAACCAAGTCCTGCTATAAATAACAGTATTTAGAGAGAGTGGGCTCATGCTGTACTGGAATCATTCTCCACTGACTGCTTGCCTTTCGAGGGTGAATTTCCCCTTCTTCAGCACCTTTTGGGCATTTGTTGTGTAAAATGTCACATCACACAGAACTAGAAACACTTGTCAAGAAGCACTCCTATGTTATGTGGGAAGAGACCTTTTTTCCTTCTTCCCTCGAGGCAGGCTAAGGATGATTAGCTTTCCGAATGATAGATGTAGCCACTCTGAAGACACAGACATAGTTAATTCCAGGTGCCAGCTGACCATCCAGTTAATTTGAGGAGGAAAGGGAGGGTTTTTAGCATTAAGTGGTAAAGCCTTGAACTCCCTGCGCTCATTTCTCTGTAATCATGGATGTCTAATACTTATGGCTGATAATTACTGAATAATAAGCACCTTTATTACATGAACTAGGATTTTTTGCCTTCCCAACCTTGCCTTCCTTCCTCGTCTTCTGTCATTGGCTGAGCCGCAATGGCCAGCCCTGGATGGACGCTTGCCCAGCTGCAACCACTTCACCAGAAGGCATTCTTTTCCCTTTTATTTCTTCTGATATTTCTTTGCTTATTTTCTGTTTAAAATGTCTTCCTCCTTGGAAGGCAGCTTAAAGTCCTCTTTGTGGTCAAGAACAGGGCAGAGTGAGACTCACCTCACAGCCACTCTGGGGTGCAACCACTGAACACCATGCCTCCCACACCGGCTCCTCATTAGAGCCATTATCAACCCTCTCAATGATCCTAAGTTTGCAAGTGTAGCAACTGAAGGAACAGGAGAAGGTACCCATGCCCAGCCTCAGAATATGGCATTTCTTTTTGCTTTTTACACATGCCTATGTGCACACCAGGGCCAAGCTCAATGTTGGTGGTGGGCATCCCTGTTCAGAATTCCTCTCTCTGCTGAGGTTAGGACTTTCTCTTGTCCCTGACAATAGCTCTGGTGCCATATTGCTCACGGAATACCTATTGTTCTGTGTGGCCCCTAGGACTGGCTGGTCCTACCTGCTCTTCCTCTACAATATCTGCAATACTGACACACCCTTTTCAGGCCTCTGTGAATGATGCCAAGCACAGATGTCATCCCCTAACCTTTGCTTGCTGTCCCCTTTGTGCCATCTAGCTGTGAAATTTCTTCTTCCAAACACAACACTCAACTTTTCTTCTGCTCTTTTATGACGTAGGCATTTACTTTTTCTTGTTAACATGTTGGAAAATAAGAACTTTCTTTACTAAGGGAGGTCAAATCATTAGGATAAAAGCAATATCATAACTTCTCATAGGAGAAGAAAAGCTCTAGTCAAGTGTGAGACCAATTTTGTTTATTATTTTAGAGGCAAGAAAATTCCAGGGTTGCAATTTAATTACTGGACGGAGAAAACAGCATTGTTCAGAGGGGTGATTATGAGTGTGGACTCTAGATTCCAGCAGCCTGAGTTTAAACCGTGGATCACCACTTATTAGCTGTGTAACTGAGTCATTTACCTCCCTCAAATTTATCTCATGTAGCATATGGAGCACTAAGAATGGCTTTTGCTGAAATATGAACTTCAAAATAAGAACGTATAGTCACATTTCTGAAAGTTTGCTGACTGTGGTGCTGAGAATGGTTTGCAGTTCTGTCTTTGAATACAGAAAGCACATACAGTGTTCACAAATTCTAAGCCTCACTCTGAACGCTATCATTGTACTATTTTCCATTTAAAATGCAAGCATGTGAGAAGAATCATATCAGTTTAAGATGCAGATTCAGACACTAGCATTCCTAATATTTCCTGATGCAGCTATACCTGCATTAAGACTGTGAATCATGTAACTGCATTTAAACTGGGCAGATTCTTTTAAGGAAAGGACATAAATGGAAATAAAGCACAACTTTTCATTCCCTCTTCATTCTTAAATCCTACTAATGTCAGTGAGAATTATGTATTATATAAAAGAAACAACAAATCGATCATTATTTCAGTGTACTGCTCTATAAGTTTTTGCACCCTGAAATATTAGATTTCTTTCCTTTTAATATCTTTCTCTACTACACAGTAGGTGTTCCATGCACATTCATTAAATGAATGCATGAATTCTTTCAGATGCTGCTTATTGTCCTTCAGATCCTAACCATTGCTATTTGTACCTGGTCAGTTATATGAAAGTGGTAAGGAAACAAAGCCATTTTTCACGTCTCCTATATTCTGATTTCTGGCCTAAACTTTAGCACATAACCTGCCTTGCCCAACGCATATGTACATGCACTCATGCTTTTTAATATAGCAGAAACATATTCTTGACACATGGAAATGATCAAAAGTTCTAATCCTGCAAAACAATTCTAAATTGGTATTATGAGCTCTGTCCTGGATCATGGTATTAACTTCAGCATGAATCACCTGTGGCTAGGGTATAATGCATAATATTGATTTTAATTTTTCCTCTCCAGGCTGTGTCTCAGTTCCTGACCTTGATCTTAAAAGTAAGATAGATGTTAGGCATTGTTATCTAGCAGAAGGAGCAAAAATCAATTTTATCTTCTGGTACTTCATTCCTTCCTGTGATGGCCAAGCAGTAACAGTGGAACTGCTGTAACTCATGTTTGCTTAATAAAGGGTGTGATGCTGATCTGTACTGGGAATTTACTAGTCCACGTTCTTTTTTGCTGTACCCACTGCATGTTTTCAAATGATAAATATGTAGTAACATGGGAACCAATTAACTTGCTTTTTCATGGTAAAAAATGATTTCAAATGCACACTGCTAGAAAGATGAAGCAATATTTTTTAAAATTTATTTTTAAATAACTTTAGATTTACAGGAGAGTTGCAAAGATAGTAAACAGAGTTCCCACCTTGCAAAGATGGAAGGAAAAGCTTCCCCTAATGTTAATGTCTTTGCATAATATGGTACATTATTCAAAATGAAAAAATCAACATTGCTATAATAGTGCAGTTTAACCTATAGACTTTACTCAAATTTCTAGTTTTTCCACTAAGATTTTTCTTCTGTTTCAATATCCAATCCAAGATACCACACTGGGTCAAGAGACCACTTTTTGAGAAATATATTTTTGAGAAATATGTATTTGCTCATGGCAAGAATGTCAGTGTAACCAAATACTGAATCATACAGGTCCTTTTTTATTCTTTACATCTTTTAAGGTTGCCAGTAAAGGAAATATATTTGGGGAGCTAATCAATAGTCTAATGGAATGGTTTCCAACTTTACTGTCAAAACACACAGGAGCATTTTAATCAGTAGGTGTATATATTCACAAGCAAAGTGCTGCTAATAATAAAGTACTGAAGTTTATGAATGGCTTGTGTATTCATAAATTGAACTAAGTGAAAGGTTATAGTAATAGTAACCCTATTCTCACATGCCTCGTGAAATGCTTTTGGAGTGAGAAAGAAGTAGTGTTACAGCTATGAGCGCAAAATTGTTCTTCAATTTACCTGTACTCCTTGATTACATCATTTCTCACTTCCTTCATCTTTGAAATGGGCTGTGTATCCTCCATGCTTTCTCTAATTTAATGGAAACCAAGATCCTCATAATAAGAGTAGTGGCTGCACCACTGTCCAGTATTTTGAGAAAATAATTGGAAATTTTTTTATTCAGTTCATCTTGTGGCTTAAAGTTTGATTGTTAACCACTCAGAATCTACCTGGAGCCTTGGGACTCTGCTAACATATAAGGACATGTTCTACTGGAAACCTGCGGTAAAATTCCAACTTCTCTTCAGTTGTTTTTTGTGTTAAGGACCATGTTTGCATTGTGCCCTTTTTGGAACATAGAGATGTGTTCATATTTGCTATGGAACTGCTCCCAAATTCTTTCATTCATTCGTCCACTCAGTGTCTAATTTGGCCCAGGTACTGTGTTAGGTATTGGGGAAAAAAAGGTTCATAACAAACAGCTTTTTCTCTCATTTAGATTACAGCTTTGTGGATGTAATAATATGAAATCAATGAGGTCCAAAATAGAGACACATAAAAGATATTTTTTACAGTATAAATGCCTAATTCTTCCCAGTGAAACAAAAGACACCATCAGTGAGGAGTGAGCCCAGAAAGATAACAAAGTAATGCTCAGAGGACCAAACAGTGGGGGAGAGTGGCAAGATGGTTCCAGACTGACAAAACTATGGCATGTAAGGATGTGAATGAATTTTAGAGAAATTCAAGTACTTTGGAAGAGCTGAAGTATGGAATACTGTCTGAGAGAAATCAGAAATTACACCTATTAGACCTGAGCTCTAATGTCTGTCTGATCTGAGCAACCTATGATGGGGTTTGAACCTAAAGTAGTGGCAAGGGTAGAAGAGAACATGACGTGGGTTCCAGAGCATGGAGGAGGGGACCTGACTGAGAATAAACACCAAAGAGCTGAAGGATATCTAATGTGGTGTGCTTTGTATGTGGATAATACAGGAACAGAGATGGAAGGAGGGGAAGGCAATATGTTCCATTGGGATATGATGATATTAAGTTGCTTCATTTTAAGGTAAGCAGTAGGAAGCCCACGAGAGATGTGAAAGGGGGAAATTTATGCTGAACCTTGCAACACTAGGTGAGCATCGAGGCTATGGGCTTAAATGGGATCACGAACTCAAGGGAAGAAAAAAAGAGAAATTGGGATAAAACTACATTTAATAAGTGGGCAGAGAAAGAGTTGCCATAGGCAAGAGAATGAAATAGAAAAACCAGATGGTAGGTGTAAAAGCCAGAGGTTGATATGAGCATGTCAGACAACAAGCCGGGAGAGACTCAAGGTGAATGGGTTTAATAGAGTCTGAAGTGTGCCGGCAGGCAGGTTAAGGAAGATGACGACTGAAAAGAGTGGTGTGGACTGGAGTGAGGAATCACAGATCTGTTGGTTACACTGATATAACAAGGGTATTTTGATATTATAACAAGGGTAGTTTGAATGGAATAGTGGCAGACATAGGGCAGGAAGGAGTCAGTTTACAGTAGGCTGAGGACTGAATGAAGAGGCAAGCAAATAGATACAGAGCGGTGGTGGGGGGATTACACCTTCCAGAAGTTTAGATATGAAGAGAAGGCTGGAGCAAGTGCTTAAGGTAGAAATTCATAAAACTTAAAGACAGGTTTTCTTTATTCTTTTACTTCCTTTTTTGTACTTTTTTGTTTTTTTTCTCTCTTTTTTTGCTAGTAAAGGAGAGAATTACTCTGTTTATGGGATAAGGTGGAGTGTCTTCCTGTGGACAGAGAAATATTGGAAACAGAGGAAAGAGGGAATGATTGACAGAGGCAGGTCTCAGAAAAATGTAGATCAGACGTGAAGAGAGATTAGAAGAGCAATGGGACCCTCATCCTCATGTCGGTGAGGGGAAGTAAAGGGAATAGGATACATTTGTAAAGGGTCCATGGTATAAGGATATGAAGGGAGTTCTGATGACTGATTTCTAATTTCTCTATGATTTAGGTGGCAAGTTTAAATGTGGAGTATAACAGGGAAGTGAGGCTCAGTAGGTTTGATGGGTATGATGAAAGTCCAGGATATGTGCTAGAGAGAACGGGAAAGACAGATTTCCAGGAGACAGTGAAAATTCAGCAAAAGCAGGACCCTGTAGAAATAGAGAGGTCATAATTTCTCCCTCTCTCTCCCTCTCTCTCTCCCTCTCTCTCTCTCTCTCTCTCTCTCTCTCTCTCTCTCTCTCTCTCTCTCTCTCTCTCTATATATATATATATATATATGTATATATGTATGTATAAGGGTTTAAATAAAAGTGGTAGACCATGAGATCTAGAAGAGATAGAAAACATAATAAATCCAGGAGAAGGCACATGGATTGTGATTAAAAGAAGGGGTCAATCAGCTTGACAATCAAGCCTGAAATAAATCACCTATGTAATAGAGAAGTAACTAAGGCTGATGAATCTCCTAAATGCTCTCCCCATTTATCTTGTAAAGTTGTCAAGCTTTCAACAATAGTATGGGATTCTGGGTGAGACTACATAAGAAAATGTGCTCTACTCTCTTATGAGAAAGAAGCAAGATTGATAAAAAACAAAAAACCAAACCTTTCTGTTATTACTCCCCAGGAATAGTGTGTAGGTACAAGGTCAACTTCAGGGATCTGCTGAGAATGAGCATGCTGCTATTTATTGCCTCTTTGGCTGAAAACCCAATTTTATCTTCCATCAAAAATCAAGCGAGTGCTATTTTATGGTAAACATAGAAACTGTCTTACCGAAAATTACTCTTTTAACAGGTGCAGTTTTATATTCTATAGTGATTTAAAAATAAGCGTTGTGACTGGTATTATGCCTACAGCACCTATTTAAATAATCTCCTTGGATATACCACACACACACACCATTAAAGTATGCTTACATTATGTTTAATCACAAAGTGTTCATGAAAACATCCCTGCCTAGATAAATTTTTACCACTTAATACACTTTACCTCATTTGCTCTTATTGCTGATTAAGACAGTAGAGATTAAAATGATTAAATTATTCTACTTAGGGAAAAAAAGCTACAACAGTAATTTCTGAAGTTTTGGTATTATTATTACTAAGGCATAAAGAACAGCTCTTCACTCATTTAAGAAATACTTACCTGACATCTGCCAAGTACGACAGGGCTTTACAGTAAGTAAAGTGTGAGGCATCCATTCTGTTTACAATATTAAAAAAATTACTCTGCTGTAACTGGTAAATTTAACAGCTGGAGCAATTTGTTTATTTATGATAAGGCAACACCCACTAGAAAGTGTGCTTTGCGAGAACAGGGACTTCATTTACTTCATCACTTTACTCCAGGAGTTCCAGATATAGGCAGGTAGAGCTGGGATCTTATGAACATCTAAGTGGTAGATGCAGGAATGAGTGGTTTGAGTATTGATCCTGCAGATACAGGAGCTGGGTATACTGGCATTATAGTTCCTATTGTAGGGATATAGAGTGTCACACACACATGTAAGCAAGCCGTATAGCTAAAGTAAGCTATTTCACCTGGATCACTGGATGGCAGGGGTCATGAACTTAGATGGGGAAAGATTTACATATTAATTTTCTCTAACTTTTCTGACTGAAAGTTTTCATTTCATTCAATTATGAATGTAGTAAACAAACCACAAGAGAGTGAGTTTGTCATCAATAAAAAAAAAATCAATTAAAGAAAAAACTACATTACAGCTATTACAGATATCTCAAAATATCACAGTGCACATTGCTAATTTGAAATTCTGGTAGTTACTAGATTCATTGATAGATATTGTATTCTTAATGGCAAAAATGAAATTGTATTACTGTATCAACATTTAGTCCTTTTGAATAGTTTAATAATTGGATTACTCTCTAATTGGTTTCCTTTGTAGTTCTGTGTAATTTATTTTATGCTCTTAAAAACATTACTCCAAGAAATGGTATTGAGATAGAGTGTTTGCAGAGATGGCCACAGCTCATCTCATCCTTGTTGGTGCCTTCCTTTGATTGAGGCTTTGTCGCTTTTCCTATCAAGAGGTGGAATTTTTATTCTCCTTGAATCGGGTCTGGATTTGTGACTTGCTTTGACCGATAGAAAACTTGAGGTGTGATGTACCTTCTGAGCTTCATCCTGTGAAACTTGGCAGCTTCTCCTCTCACGCTTGCTGCCCCTTCCGTCCATGTGCAGAAGCCAATGCTAATCTTAAGGATAGGAAGCCATGTGGAGAGAGAGGCCCTACTGAAGGCCAGCTCCACCACCAGATGTGTAAGCGGGGCCACCTCTGGCCGTCTCATACCAGGGGAGCTTCCTGACGACTGTTGCCACATGAGAGACCCCCCCCCCCGCAACCCCTGACACATAAAGGACACCAGATGAGACCAGCGGGAGGTGTGCCCAGCTGGGCGCAGCCCAGATTGTCAACCACAGCATCTTGAACAAATAAATGTGTATTATTTGGGGCCACTGGGTCTTAGGATGATTTGACAGGCAGTTCTACAACTGACTCCACCTGACTGCAAAATGTGTCCATGGCCTCCCAAATTAAGAATACATGCAGGAAACAGATGTCATTTAGCCAGTCTTCTGGCTTTATGCTTCGTGCAGCAGAATCTAGACTGTTTGTCAGTTGGGTACTTGGATTCAGATATTTTTCCTTAAAAAAATTCCTTGATTTGTCTTTTTGTTCAGGAATTCACATTAAAAGATAACTATTGAAGTGCTTAAATTTATGTTGAGGACTTAGGTCTTGAGGTGGCAGGGTTTTTTTTTCCTTTCTGTATAGTATGAAATTTTTATCAATAATTTAAGAATCTATCACTTTCTAAAATTATTCTTCAGGTGATGGTAAAGGGCTTCATTTTGTATGTAAGGAGACCACAGTATCCTATGAATTAAGCATATAATATCAATTATTTTACAGAGCTATAAGTATTTAACATGGAAATGAAAGAAAAATCATATTTTAAATAATATCTGATATCTGGTAAGAGACATTCAGAAGAATTAGCAAGAGTTACCGATGGACCTAGAGGGTATTACGTTAAGTGAAAGAAGTCAGACTGGGAAATACAAATATCATATAATTTCACTTATATGTGGAATCTAAAAAAACAAAACAAATGAACAAATTAAAAAAAAATAGGCTTATAAGTACAGAACTGCTGGTTGCCAGAAGGGAGGGAGCTTGGGGATGGGTGAAATAGAGGAAAGGGATTAAGAAGTATAAAATTTCAGTTATAAAAGAAAAATGTTACAGAGATGAAAGGTAGAGCATAGGGAATATAGCCAATAATAGTGTAATAGCTTGGTATGGTGACAGATGGTAACTGTACTTATCATGGTGAGAATTTTGTAATGTATATGAATGTTGAATCATTATGTTGTACACCTGAAATTATTATAATGTTATGTCAACTATATTTCAATAAAAAAAGGAAAAACAAAAGAGAGATCATGGCAAAAACTATTTTTTAATAAAGCAATTTTTCAAGGCTTCTGAGAAATCAGATTAGATTGAAACTGAAAAGTATTCACTGAACTGAGGGACTTGAAGGTCACTGTCAATCTTAAGGAGAGTTCCCATGGGGTGTCAGAGTCAAATAAAGTTGCTGAGGTGGAAAAGAGGGGAAAGGGCATAGGGAGAACAAGTATACTCAACTATTTCCAGAGCTTGGCTATGAGCAACAACTGTAAATAATATTTATATTTCTTTATTATATTTTATACTATATGCTTATAAATATACACATATATTACACACACACACACGTATATATACACACACTTATATATTGTATAGTATTTCTTATTTACTAGATCTCAGACAGACTTTGGTGCTTTCTGTGTACACTGCTTTATTTAACCCCCACAGTATCCCTAGGGAGCAGGGACATCCCATGTATATATTATTATAGAGATGAGGAAACAGGCTCAGAGTAGTTATTACTCCCAGTCACTCATAGAGAAAATGGCAAAGTCAGGATCTGATCCCATGTCAGTCTGATTCCAGATATCATGCTTAATGCACAACACTGTCTCTGCCACTTTGTGAAGGTTGGTAGAGAAGAGAAGATCAAAAGTTGAAAGGATAGGGATAGTTTTCTTACTTTCTAAAGAACAGAGAGATCTGCATTAGTCTCGCTGTTGAGAAGGAGTTATCGAGCACGTAGAGCAAGGGTAAGGTTCCTGAGAGGTGGGGCAGGTGTGATGCAGAGCTCCCAGAGGAGGGGGCTGAGATTTTAGAATAGGAGAGAAACCTCTGTGGAAGAGCAGATGAAGGTAGGATGAGAGCAGACGTAAGCAAGTTTGGACATTTTCATTCGAAAGTCAAAGTAGTTGACTTTTTTTTTAATTCTTTATTTTTTTCAAAGTAAGTTGGGAAGTAGATGAGGTGTTTAAAGAGTGTGAGAGAAGTTTAAATTTATCGTGGGTGTGAGAGAGAGAGAGCAAGCCAGTGGGAGCCATAGTAAAACTGTAGGCAGTGCAGAGACCCGACTGCATAGAAGTATCAAAATGCGGCCTTGTGAGGTTCCCTCTCCTCAGCTCCACAGGCTGACATTGCTCTCAAATAAGCAAAGTTTAATTCTTCTACGGTGGGAGCTTTCCAGGCATGTACAAAGAAAAGTCGGAGGCCAGAGAACTTAGGGAATTGGTAAGAGACGATTGAAATGAAGCTGGGTGTGGAGGGAAGTGACGCAGGAGGAGGTGATACACAGGAGAACATGAAGCAGTCTGCAGATGAGGCGTCCAAAGACCATGGTCAGCAGAAATGGAGCACTAGCCAGAAGGTTGGGATGGTAGAACTGGGGCCATTTCAAGTTATGGTGAGTTCCAGTGGCCAACTTAGAAAGCAGAAGAGGCCATGGGAGAGGAGGTGCGTGTCAGAGGCAAGAGTATTGATTCCAAAGCCAGAGTTAAGGTAGAGAGAAGGACAGCCAGACACATAATAAAGATCACAGTGCGTGTGGCATAGTTGACAAAGCCAGATGAGGTCAGTGAGCAGGGATAGAGAGAGGGAGTGTAGCAAGGACTGAAAATTTCTCTATCAGGAGTAAGGATCGTGATGACTAGAGAAAAGAGGTTGCTGGCCCACCTACCACCTTTCAATCGACAATATGTAAAACTTTAATGGATAAAAGGCAGGAAAAGCAGCGTAGATTCAGGGGGAGTCAGTTTTAGTTGAAGTGTGGGGGTCGGGGATATCGGGGACTTTTCTGGCTATGTGGCTTCAAAGGCCTGATGAAACGATTTGGAAGAAGAGGATGTGGGAGGATAAGTCAAAGTAGAAGATGCTCAATCCTTCTCGGAGCTAAGTCAGGTGAGTGTAGGTCATGGGGTGGTCTTACAGTTTTGTCAAGGATTGTGAGGAAGAATTTAGTCACAGTAGTTTCTGGGAACATTAGTTTGTCTCACAGAATTTAGCTTTGATCTCGATGAGAAGAATCCCGAATGGCGGTATCATGGGACCAACCCTACTTTTCCTCTTGTTTAGTGAAAGGCTGGCAGCTGTTGTATAGTGCATGTGGTGGCCTTGGTGGCTGTGGGCAGCAGGAATGAGGCAAGCTTGGGTCACCAGCCCTTCCACGTAGGGTAAGACTTCTGTGCCAGGGGAACGATCCAGTGAGGCATAGGTCAGGCTCTACTTTGAGTTGGTCCATTGGTGTCCTGTCACTATTCCAAGGGACCCGGTGGCCAACAGCTGTGTAAAAATATATTATTACAAATATCCTTCTAGTTCTTTACCAATGTATATTTATAATGAATTTACTTAGGATACATTTCCAGAAATGAAATTTTGATGTCAAAGGAAATGGATCATTTTAAAGTTTTGGGTATATATTATAAATTCCCAAGCATGAGGTTCCTACTACTTTCCACTTAAAGTGAGATGGAGTGTTCTTCCCATACTGTCTTCTTTACATGAAGTTTTCAAAGTTTAAAATCACTGCCAATGTAAATGGCAAACCTTGGCATCCTGCTATTAATTTACTTTGCCTTTTTTTATTACTGAGAATCTGAAAAAGGACCATTTGTATTGCTTTTGTCTGTGTTCATTTGCATGCTTTGCCCAACCTCCTACTGAGGTCTTTTTAGACTTCTTTATATAAACATTAACACTCTACCCATTATATTGAAAATATATACCCAATTTATTGTTTAACCTATGTTTTTATTATTCATAGTTTTGATTCCCAGATATTTTACATTTTTAATATGAAAAAACATCACGTATTTGCTCACTCAACTTCATTCTCAGGCTCTGTTTGGTCTGTGTGGGTGGAAGTCTTGCTTTAGAATTCAATTCCTATATGTAATGTCAATGCTTCCCCTGGCTATTTGTAGAGCATGGCATCTAAAAGGCATCTCTCTCAGCAACCCGTTTTTAGCACATCTTTGGATTTTCAAAGTGAATGCCAGAATCTGGTTTGAGATCATTATTATCTTCCTTGAAAGTAATAGGTACATTTGACAAAGTGTGAACAGTTGCTGGCCGTGATAGAAGGCTTTTCAGTCAGGTAATGACAAAACACTCTTTGAGTTAGGGATGGTGAGAAGCTCAAGCTCAAGTCACATGACCTTCCACACGTAGAGTAAAAGTTCTTGGCCAGCAAGTAAAGAGATAGAAAGAAAAAGCTTTCCTGTGAAGTGAAACTAAGAAATAGCTAGTAGCTGGAGAAAGATGTGTAAACAAGGACAAGCCTAGATTTGGCCCATTCTGGACTCTTACACAGTAGTTGTGCCTCTGTGTTATTTTTAAAACTGTGGGTTAATAAGATCTGTTCAAACTAAAATATAGGGTAAATTTTATTCTACCATTAACTACTGTTAAATTTAATGATCTTAAGCATATATTCCACTATATTTCAAATAATATTTCTAGCTCTTCATTAATCTATTTTTTTCAGTGTGTTCCCAAAGGCTGGCTGAAAGTAATGTTAATAATTCACTGCAAAGGATTTTAAATTATTTTTTTTAACTTTTGCCATAAACCATTGTCCTAAAAATTCTTATGAAATACCAAGGTGTGATATGCATTCTAAATGATGACCTGGCTTCAGAACCTTACATTATAAGAATGTTTCAACTATTGACAATAAGACAGAATGGCTAATGATACCTCCTTACCTTTTTGATAGTAATATTTGGCATACAGTAAATATTTATTGAATGAATGCAACTGGATTTTATAAAATGGTGCGTTTAGGCTCCCTCACCCCTTTTCAACTGTATTTCCCTGACTTCATCTTACACTAGCCATGTCACTTAGATTTCTTATTGGCTCAGAATTTGTAAATCTCTTCCAGATGATCAGCTTGTTACACTAAAAGCCACTTCAGCAAATCTGTTGTATATGGTACTAGATATTATAGACAGAGTGGTAAAACTTTTTTCACATTCTCACCGGAGTGTCAGCTGACTGAGAAAAAAAGATTAAAAGCGTAGATGTAGAAACTATTACCATATAGGAAAAATTCAAGATTTGTGGGAATGCAATACTGGTGAGGGAGCTTCATGGAGTGTTTGATACTGAACCATAACTTCTTAGTATGTTCAGTGTTTATGTTTGTGTCTTTAGGGAAGCCTGGGACCACTTTGATTTTCTATCTAGATGAATTCCTCAAAGCTCTATTCAAGTGTTACCCAGTACAAAGACTCTCAGCTCTACCCATGTCAAATTCTTGCATACATCCCATTCTTGCAGTAGCATCTGACCTTCATTTCTAATCTCTTCGTTTATATTTTTTCTCTTCCTGGATTTGTAAGTTCCCTTTATTCCTAAAAATGATTTTGCCTTAGCAGTTTGATCCTTGGTATGCTTGTAAGTATAGAACATCTCTTTGCTTCTGACCATTCTGGGTCCTCTCTACACAAATCATCCTTGACTCCCAAGCCCAAGTCTGGCGTTAACCCATTTGGCCTCCATAGTGTAGGATGAAGTCAGGGAAATGCAGTTGAAAAGGGGTGATGGAGACTAAATGCACCACTTTATAAAATCCAGTTGCACTCATTCAACAAATATTTATATGCACCAAATATTATTCTTCTAATGTTCTCTTATGCCCCAACTGAAAAGACTGAAAAGTTACTTGATCTTGATAATATTTAAAAATAATGAGACAAGTCAGATAAGATTTGATGAGTAGATGCAAGTGAAAGGCAAATTTCAAAAATATATATGATGCCTAGGAAGAGGGATGCATGTGTATGTGTGTGTGTGCATGATGGTAGGGTGTGGGGAGTCCAGAAAGGAGATGGGCTGCGAATCACCCGTGAATCAGCCCTCCACTCAGTCTGAGAGTGTGGAACTCAGACAGGGTCAGACACTAAGCTTGCCCACTGCCTGAGCTGAAAGATCATACATTTTCAAAAGCTGTCATGTTGAACACTTTAACTACCAGTAAGAAGTTCTCTTCCCTCATCTTCACCAGAAGGGAATGAGGGAATTGAGCCATTGGTAAGTTCAATCAAATACTCTGTGTTCCTTTGGTGTAAAAGATATTGCAGAAACATGATGTTGATAAGACAATGCACAAAATAAAGATGTGCTTCAGCAACACTGATTCAGAGTGGAATCAAAAGGATATAATAAAAATGGAAATGACTGTTTAGTTTCAAAAAGGAAAAGATTGCTTTTGTTGAAAGAGTGCATAGCACTTGTGAATGAAGTTTCACTCATATTAGACGTCTCCAAATCTAAAATAAAATATATGCTTCTTCAGAAAATCATATGTACGTACTCTTTAGTAACCCTAGTCCTTGCTAATAAATGTTTATTTCCCAGCATATATCGTACAAAATGGAACAAATCTTTTTCCTTTCCAACATGCGCACCCACATGCATATTATTTTTTTGTGGGCTAAGAGTTCCTGTACTCAGACTTAATGAATTGACAAGGAGAGAATCTGAGTTCCCACAGTTGTGTGATAAATCCAGCAAACACCTTGTATTCATGAAAAAACAAATGGTTCTCTCTCCATGTTAGCACCATGTGGTATTCTTCAACTCTGAAAGGAACTGTGAATTTTGAAAGAACCCTGGGACCAGGTAACAACTTACAGTTTAACAGACTAAAACATATGTTAATTTCTTTATGCTCACCTATTTGGCTCTTTAACGAAAAAAGAAATAACTACTAATTTAACGTTCATCAAGGTACATTCATGAGAGGTGAATTTTCTAGATACCCAAGACAAATCTTTTTGAAGTAGAAATTAGCTCATTAACATCTTATGTGCCAGACCAGGTACTAGACATGTTTATAATTGTTATCTTATTTACAACCTACCACAAGCCCCACTAGGTAGATACTATCATGCAGGTGTCATAGTTAAGGAAATCTGGCTCAGAAAGGTGAAGCAACTCATGATTATATAACTATTCAACACTAAGTCTTTGCAAGAAATATTAATAATTTTAATGGTAGCATTCAACAATGCATTTTACACTTTAATTTCATAAAAGGAGATAGTAAACATAATGCAACTTGTTTCTGATGGCTTAACCTGTCCCTTCAAGGAGCAGTTATTGTGTGGTCTGTAATCTGCTGATGCACAAAAAGGGTGGTAGAGGAAACTGCTTTTGCCCAAAACCACCCCAGCTTTCATTTTGATATTTAAATATTGATTTTACGAGTTTTCTCTTTCTTCCTCCTCTATTGCATGATTAGCTGTCACTTTCTTTGCTCTCAAAAAAAATAAAATCCATCTTGACTGAAAATTTTATTTCTAAGCTCCCATGTAGTAACTAGGAAACTAAAAAATAAATGCATTGAAATGTGCATCAGAAAGGAGGGTAAAGAGATTCTGAGATAGCCAAAGGGCAGTTCACCTTTGCCACAATGCATGGTTTTGCATGGTTAAACATACCTTCAGAGGTCCTTTTCCTTACTCCTTAGTTAAGATTTACCAAATGTGACCTCTGGTTAGGTTTTACAGTCCAGCTCAACTCTTACCCCTTTTGCTATCAGGCTTTGGCCCGGTTCTGATCCCAAGTTTGGCTGTTTGTCTACCGAAAGGCCAAACAGGAGAGACGAGTGTTGGTGAACAGGAAAGGGTGCTTTATTCAGGAAGCTGACAACCTGGGTAGACTAATGTCCCAAGACCATCTCCCCATTGCTGTTGGGAGTGAGAGCATTTTAAAGGGGAACTTCATAGAGACAGAAGGGGACTGACGGTTAATCAATGGCTGCTGGGCACACTTGCTGGCTTCCAGGAGGCTGTGTGCTTTGAAACTCCCTTGGGAATTGAATGTCCTTCTCCGTAGTTTCCTGGGGGCTCCATGTGAAATTCCTAAATCTCAGTAAGGTCTGGTTAGAGTGCAACACGGAGCGAACATCTTAACTTGTTTCAAAGTGGAGTGCCTGAGGCTTTGGTAAAGTCTCTAACACGTCACTTGGCTTCCAATCTCGTTCTCTGTGTGTGTCTCTCCTCCCTCCCTCCTCCTTTCTCCCTTCTATCCTCTGTTTTCCTTTTATGTTTTGTACATGCATTTCAGTATGCATCACAGCTTGCTTTGTCTTTGAGCCCCAGTGTGGTAGACTAATTAGTTCATCTTTGTATGTGCCATATAACTAATACTTAATAAATGTGAATTTTATTGAATTTCCAGTATCCTTTCATGTCTGAACTTTAGTGAGGACATATTTGAAGTCAAAGGCAACTGTATCACTTACACCCAACAAAATGATAATGCCTACTGTCTGTTAGGCTTTTATATAAGCCAACAGTTTACATGCAACATTTTATTTACAAACCAGCAATTTACATGCAACATCTTATTTAATCTGCACAATAAAACAGCAAGGTCAGCCCTGTTAGTACCATTTTATTGGTGAGGAAGATAAGCTTGGAGAGGTTAATTGATTTGTCAGATTTTTTTTATAGCTTGTAGAGGCTGGCATGGTATTCAAATGCAGGGCTGTGGAATTCCACAGCTTGTACTTGTTTCCCTGTGCCAAACTATGCACACACATTTAGTACGTAGATATGTATGCATCTGATGAAACAATATATATTCATATACATACATATTATGCATTTATACCATGTCTATATTTAGGAATAGATATCTATGATTTTACATAGGTAGATAATCGTTATAGTTCTACATGCAGGTTAGAGATATAACTTCTCTTGTAGTAGATTCAGTTTCTACAATGGCAGAGTACAGGAGGCTCTTGGGCATGTGTCTTGAAAGGATAGTCAGTCTCTCTGAGTCATACACAGAAAAGAGCAAGTCAGCCCAGCTCACGAGCAAGTGACAGATGCAGGAAGTGAGCGGAAATGAGGAAGAGAATGACATTTCAGATGGGACTTTGACTTCATTAAAAGAAATGCTCTTTTTTCTCTCCCGCTCTCTCTATGTCTTCCCCCTCCTTGTCCTCTCCCTCTTCCCCTTCTTCCTTCTCCATTTCCTGATAAATTTCTGCGTGTTCTAATTCACTAATGATTGTGGAGATAGAGAGGATTTGTATAGAAAAACCTCAGGCTTGCTATTACCTTTTTTTGAAATATGATTTCCCAACGAAACTCTTGAGTTAAACAAAACAGAGATCACAAAGTCCTCCAAGATTTTTCTGAACACACAGAATCTGGTCGACTATGTGAAGGTAACAAATTAGATGCAAATCAAATGTCTGTTGAAGAGAAAGCATACCTGCTGAATATCAACCAAGTCAGGCCCCTTCTCTCCATACCCATTGCTCCAACCTTGGTGGAGGCCCTTGCTATCCTTCATTTAAATTCATGTACTGGTGTCTTATCTGATTTCCTCTTCTCTGCTCTTATGCCTCCTCAGAGCCATTTTCAACATTAATGATTTCTAAACCTTTTTGGAACACTCAACCCATCAGTTAAAAAAAAAAGAATTCACACTCATATGTTTGTAAATATAAAAATAAATATGATTCACTCTATTTATTATAAAATATTTGAAAAGCAGGCATGTTCAAAGAAACAAATACAAACCAATATAAATTGAAGTTCTAAAATTTTCTTCCCATACCCCAGCGCACATGCCCCACTCCCCACTTTGAAGACCCCTCATCTACATTCTTTCAAGTGAGCTTCTGGTGCATTGAAAACCCTTTACTGGCAACTCATAGTCTTTGAAATAATATTTCAGTCTTTAATAAGCTTAGTGTGTCCTTTCATGACAGGGTGCTTGGGTTATTCTCTCCTCTACTTCAACTTGACTGTTTACTAATACACAATTATTTATGAGTTTTTTAAACAAATCATGCGATTACATGTGTCTATATAGATTAAACTATTTCCTGTACATTGAATGCTCTTCCTTCCACTTCTTCATTAGAAAGAAGAAGAATTACAGCACTTCAATCTTAGATCGTGATTCACCTTCTGCAGCAAGTTTTCCCTTAGCAGCCCCATTTCCTGTTGGGAACGCTATACCTCATGCGGTCGGTGTACAAAGGGAAGACACTCACCAGGTAAGGAAGATGATCAAGTTAAGTATGAAACAAATAAAATAGAACTTTATGTTAATTGCTTTCTTATCTTTTTAGCTTTATCACTTAAATATACACATAAGTATGTATATATTTACACATATATGTCCTGTATGTATACTTTATAAATATGCATATATATAATGCATCATTAATTTTAGATGTATCAAGGATATGCTCAACTTCTATACTTCTAATGTGCTTATCATACAGAAGAATAGTTTATTCATTTACAGGAACACTTTCTTCAGTTCTTATTTTTAAATCTTTGTTGCCCCAGAAACCAAAGCACTTCTTTGCCGAAGGATATATTTAATATATGTGTGTTGACATCAATAAAGATGGCATAATGTAATATTTCATGTCTTTTTATTGTTCTTTGTCACATATTTGTTATGCCAACTGCTTTCGCCCAACAAATTTAATGTCTCTGAACAGTCTATTGAAGTAGAATATCAATACAAGACTTTTACCCCCTACAATCACAAGAGAATTGGAAATAGACATAAATTAATGACCCATCTAAATTACCATGGAGTGACTTAACATTGGGGTAAATATGGCATGATTTTAAAAATATTATTTAAATTTTCTATCTTATCTTACCCTTCCAATATTTTCGTGTCCTTGTTAGTTAGAACTGGATGAATATTAGGAATGCATTTATTCCAAGGAATGCATCTGGAATGAAAGTTTAACAGCAGTTTACTAGAATTTTAATTTGGTCAAAAAATAAATGTAATGATACAAGACTCTACAGCCTTAGGAACTGAGTTTTTAAAAGTTTATCATCTCTTACTTGTTCATTTTCAAATTTATTAGTGAAAGGAGGCTTGAGATTTGAATTTCATCTGTAGTGATGATTATGGGATACAAATATTTGTCAAAACATAAAAAATTTAACATTTTAGGAGAATAAATGAAACATTGCTTTTATTCTTATTAATTCTAGAGAGAATCCACTGTGGTATAATGCAATTTAGAATGGGGGTAGTAGGTATCCCGCAACAATTATCTCCTTTTTTGTTTCTTTGACTTTGAATTTAATTATTCCAACTCTTTTCATTTCACATTATTAAAGAAATCCTGTCTCAAGTGAGGAATAAAATGATCAAGTTAAAGAAATCCAGTACTGTGGGTTAATTATAGTCCTTTTCAAAGAATTTATGCATAGATGTGAAAAACAGAGATCCTTTTAAAAACATATGCCTATCCTCCTCCCACACTGCAAAAATAAAGGTTTTGAAGTTCCAGTTTCTTGGTTTGACTAGAACAAAATGCCCCTATTCTTAATTCTAGTCACTTATTCCCCTGCATATAGATTTGTCCCTTCCCTTCCACACACAATGAATAGGTGCAGTAAGTATCATTTATACTAGCAGACTGACATAACTTTTTCCAAGCTCAGGTAGTAAGAACAATCATTTTTCTCTCCACCATGAAAAGACAGCTGGCTCATTAAATATTTTCTCTTTGTGATTCCATTTTCCACAAAAGAAGAATGTATGCTTTGAATTGTCAAACTACTAATTTAAATAAGCTATCTTCCCCTCCTTATTCACATTTTTCCCAATTCAGGGGAAACATAATTATAAAACATTTGTGCTATGTTCTTGGATAGGATCTAATTTTCTCAGGTGAATCATAGAAAATCATCAAATACATAAATAAAATATAAAAAGTTCATTTGTGAAACAGAGTTTGGGTGGCCTTCCTTAAGGAAATTAAGTATATCTAAGACTAAGACAATTCAATTATCATTACACTGGATATTTATATTATACTAGGTATTATGAGATATGGAATACTAGATATGGACATCTTGAAATTTATCTGAAAACTTTCACTACTGAAGTTCCATCAAGACTCTAGGTGAGAGTAGCCAGATTTAGGGAAAAAAATATTCAAGACTCTTAGTCAAATTTGAACTTGAGAGAAGCAACACATACTTTTTTAGTACAACTATGTCCCATGCAATGTTTGGAAAACAGTTTATATTTAACAATATTTAGTTTATCAAAATTAAAATTTAATACAACCTCTTTCTACATTAACATAAGAATATAAAAAGGCATGAAATATACCTCAATGCTGGCATCTCCTTATCCCATGGAATATATTATTATAGTGGAATCTGAATTCTGAAAATAGCCTGATTTTGTTTTTTCCTTGGCTGCCAGGCAGCTCAGAGTAACACTTTGCTTTCAGTCACTCCACCATGACCACTCCTTTCTGTTATCAGTTGCTTGAAATTTAGAGCCAAATTTTGGGTCTATTTCAAGCAAAGTGTTCAAAAAATTACACATGCATTTTGAGAAATCATTTTGGCCCTGCTTTAGTTGTTTTTTCTTAGCCTTACTTTGCCTTTGTCCTAATGTCCTCACCTATTTTTTCTCTGTTCCTAGGACAAGATGGTATGAAAATATAAGTGAAGAAAATGATTAAGAATATATAGATACAGGCCTTCATTAAGATATATTTATTATTTGTTTGTTCTCTTTTCTGCGGCCCTGATTTTACATTTATGTTTCATTAACCTAGTTAAAGCATGCCACTTGATTGTATGCTTTTCAAGTTCTTTTGGGAAAGGAGCAGGGTAAGTATAAAGTATTTCCTTAACTTTGTTAAATGTGGGTACAATGCTCAACATTGGGAGGAAAATTTGGATGTATCCAAAAATAAAATATTAAGTAATGAGTTGGAATGCATTTTAAAACAATGGATCTTTGAACTAACTTCCAGAGACATATTGTTACCTTAATTTTCTTTTAATTACTTTCTGCTTTGTTCTAGACCTTTAGGCTTAAGCAAAGACATTTTGCATGCCATGAACTAATGACAATTCCTCCTTTTATTCATTTAGCATTCCTAAAACAAATATTTGAATCTCTCTTATAGGCAAGAAAGGATGTTGAGGTATAAAAATAAAATTAAAACTCAAAAAAATTTGAGAAGTTTGTATTTCAAATGGAAAGACTTTTATAGCACATAATTTTTAAATTAATATTTTCTCGTCTTGATCCCTGGAGACAGTAACTGTCAACTATTTTAGAGGTTCCATTTTTATATTTACCTCTGCATTTCTAAATAACATACTTAGGCTGCTCTTTCTTGGTTTTATTATAGCTTTTGATTCAGAGAGTACACACTATTTGCATTATTATAGCTGTATAAATTCTTTTATTGCTGATCCAAATAATAAACTGTGATTTGCTTCCTTTTTTGTTAGTCATTCTAGGAAAACTACAAAGAATGGTCAAGGTTTGAAAATTCCTGACACTTTCAACGTGGACTTGGTTTAATGAATGAGCAAACAGAACCAAGCTTACATACATGGTTGGGATCAGAATAAGAATAAGTGGACAAGGATTCTATTGTCTCCAGAGTGGGAGAGTAAAGAAAGCTAAGTGGTCACTGCCTGGCCAGAGGGAGGAGCTTTCATGGGTCAGAGGAGTCTGGCCATGGCTGACCATATTTCCATCCAATCTTCTTAGATTTCCAGGATTTAACACTTTTTTTTCTTTTTCATTTTTGATTAGTTTCCTATGTATTTTTTCACAGTCTCCACTAGTTGCATAAATTCTATCAAATATTTTCTGAGAATCAAATATTTCAGATACTGTATCAGTTATATTTCTCTGTTCCAAGCTGTACTGAAGCTCTCTAGGCTGTTACAGTTTCATCCTGACACATCCATTTGCTGCTCTTTTGAATATTCCTATTCTGTGGGCCTGATATCTTCATTTGCTATTATTTTGTTCCCTCATTTTGCCATTATTTTCCTATTTGCTTCATTTGCTATTGTTTTCCTCTCTCATTTCCTCCTTACGTTCCATGCTTCTTATGAGTAGGAGCATTACAAGTTAAATATTTTTACTTTTTCCATGTCCAAATGTGCTTTTAGTCTATCTAATCAGTCACACATTTTTAATCATTTGGTTAGGTTAAGATTTCTAGATTGAAAGTCATTTTCCTACAGACTTTTAAAGGTATTGCCCATTGTCTTCTTGATCACAAAGTTGCTGCTGTCTAAAGTTGCTATGATTTTTGACATTGGGTGAAAAACATCCTTATGCAAACATCTCACCAACACTTACACTTGAAAAAGCTGGACATACAAATTTTTTAGTCATCCATTCTGAGAAGGCAGTTAAAGCCATGAAAATATGAAGTGACTAAACTGTAAAGTTGAGAAATAATTTCAGTAGGATTCTCAGATTTTGATCAGGGATATCTGATGAAAAAAGAATGGAAGAACCACATTATTGGGTGTCAAAAGCAAAAGAAGGGGAACTTCTCAAAAAGCAGTTACTAACAGATATTTTATGTATTTTACTAGCAAGATGTTAATGACAACACTGACAGTAGTTGGGATAATACTATGACTTGAGGGTCAATGAAAGAATCTGAAACATTCCTGGACTAGGTGCCAAAAGAACTAAATTATTTCTACTAAATTTCTGGTTGCCCTTGGGTAAATCATAAATCTCCAGTCTCCTGCTTCTTATCTATAACCCAAGAAGATTGGACTTCATAACTGTAAATATCTCTCTGATTTTTAATGTTGTATAGCTTGCAATTCATGCACTATGATGTGCATTCACATGCAGGATCACATTTGAGTCTTAAAACAGTCCTGTGAGGACAGTAGGACAGTCATCTTCATTCCTCTGTTATATTGTCTTTCCTTTCTTCAACATTTTGTAGATAACAAAGCAGAAAAAATGAATCAAATAGGTTGTTTTGAAAGAGAGCCAGATGTAGAACCCAGGGGTCTCCCTTAAGCTTATCATGGGTCCTTTCTATTATATGACATGACATGTCTGATACACAACATACCAATATTGCTTTGAAACAAATGCATCAATGTATTTGCCAAAGTCTAAATCTCTATCTATTGAATCTTAAAGTATTGTTCATGATTTTATGGGGTCAGAAAGAACTTCTTAATGGATCATTGACTGATGGAGCTTCTAAAACCCTGTATTCTGATTTTACAGACAAATAATGAACAAGATTGACAGTGTGCTTAACCAAAAGGCACAGTTTGTCTCCAGCTGTTCAGTTTTCAGTCATTGTTGTTCCTCCTTTTAAATTATGAATTATCATTTTAGCCTTATTATTATCAATTTGATTTGCTGCGGTTCTTGCATCCAAAGTATTTTTCCCTATAATTTTCCAATAACTAAATGTTAAGATGTGTATACATTGTGGTTCAAATGTGAATCATACACAGGGTTATTGCAGAAACTGATGGACATAGAAATCATGTTGCCATTTGTTCTCTTTTTAGATACTTCAGTGACCAATCATTTTCATCATTGAGTTTCATTCGACCATATTTTACTCTCAGTATTTTTTACATAAGGCAAAACACAAATCAAAATATTCTGTTTCTTATGTTCCATAGAATTGCTAGGAACTTCATTTGGCTTTAGCTTTTACTTGTAATTCAGTACAGATATGTGCTGGGAAATATATGGTCACACAACAGGGAGTTGTGATAGCACTTAGAAGACCATCTTGTGTTTTCAGTTAGATTAAGCCAGTTGTATTGAAGACGGTAAAAATCTAATAAGTGACCACTGTTTTTTCATTAATATGTAACTCATTCACATACTGTGTTTCTTTGTTTAGGGCTTTGATCTATTAGTGTCTAATGTAAGATGATAAAATAAGCAAAATATGATAGCAGCAGACAGTGGAGTGGAATCAATTGCCTTGGACAGCTCTCTTGATTGTTGTATTCTAAGGTTCATTACATCCAAATGTAAAATGTTAGCAACCAATGTGTGCATATGGTCTGATAGTCAAATCTTTCTCTAGCCCAAAGCAGGTAATTCCATTAATGCTGGGGGAATATTCAGAATTATGGAGAGATGAAAGTCAAAATCCAACAGTTTTTCTGTCTAGTCTAAAAGGATCTAGGAATGCCTTTGACCTACACTCAGAGCCTTTTACTATAATTAGCAACTTATTCTCCTCACCCTATCCCAACTTTCAAAATGAAAAAAGAAAGCATAGTGACCATCTAGTTTTAGTATAATTTTATTGTGTATGTTGACATTTGTATCATAAGCGTTTATGGACAAGTGAGAATTTCTCATTTTTCTGTACCTAGACATTTGGTTTACACTATTCTAGTAACCAGACAGTGGGCTAGATGTCCATGGACCTTCATCTGTGACATTGATTTCTAGCTCTGAGGGAAGCTCAGCATGTAGATAAGTTCCAAATATTATATACATCACCTTACATACTGAGCAAATAGGAATTCATTCATCTTCTCAGAAGTCCCTAGCCCTAAGATTTTTCCATATTTTATGGGTCCATCTGAATTAAAATTTTTGTTTGTTTTAACTTATCCAGATCTTTGTTTGAAGTTCAAGGATCATGGTATCTATTCTGTTTAGCTCAGAGAAGGGTGGTGGATACATTTACTCTTACACATAATAAAAAAGTGGTCACTGTATAAATAAAAAAACTGTTTAAATTGTGGGGTTATTCCTTGTAATCATTTTTCCTGGCTTCATTTAAATACATCACACATCTTTATTTAAAATAAATAGTGAGATTGTCTTAGAGGTCCATTATAACAAATTGGTAATAGTATTGATGTTTCGTCACATAAAAGTTTCTACTAAGGATATTTATTACAAAGTACCGTTCAGTTTGCAGACTCTAAAATAACTCACTTACGTGCTTTTATTGATTAAATGAGGTATATGTAGCATATTTTAACATCAACAATTCATTATATTTTGTGAGCATTCTACAATTTATAAGCATTTTTGTGAATTAACTCATCAGATTAATGCTGACATATCTCACATCTTTAGTTGGTATGGAATTCCTTTTAACAGAGAAATTGAAAATAAGGTGTGAAGTTGAATTTAAAAACTAAGAAGGAAAGAGCCGGCAGGAGATTTTCTAGAATAAGTGCAGTCAGCTACAGATGAAAGGCAGACAAAGCAGGAAGGACCAAGTCCTAGTAGGAACTAACATGGGAACCAGAATCTAAGATATAATCTGAGGGCCCAGCTGACAACACTCAGAGAAGAGACCCGGGTGACTCTCCCACTCATTGGCCACTTGACCCTGGGGACCGCCGATTTAAAATGTTGGAGCCTGTTTCCTCATCTGCAAAGTCAGTAAGACTTAATGCTCATTTCATAGAACTGCTGTCAGTTTGCTTGGTGGTTGGGGTGGGTAATTAAAAAATTATTTTAACCACTAACATCGAAGTTTCTCTTTTGGTGAGACTGACCTGGGTGTAGAGAAAGTCTTTAAGAGACTGCTTACATGGTAGCTGATAGGTTCCCCAGGGAATTATCTGGCGTCAAATGGCCAAACAAGAAAGAATGTCTTTGAAAATGACTTTAACAGGCACTGAGGATGAAGGCTAGAGATAAAAAAGAAGAGCAGAGGTTAGGGAGGAAAGAGGATGAGGATAACAGCAGAGGCTGAGCCTGAAGAAGAAGGTAGCCCCTGAGGTGGTAATACTGCTAAAGAACTTCTAAAAAGTTATGTAAAATATTAGATTTAAAACTGTTTATGGTCCTGCAATTGAAAGCCCTTATGTTGTCCTGATCTTGGGAGACTGATATGCACATTTCTGTTTATAGAGGTGTTCAATTTGGGATATAAAGGAGTCAGAGGGTTTTCAGTATGGTTTTATGTATACAAACACTGGGAAAGTATATTAGAAAAGTAATTTTTACCTAGATATGTGTTTGAGGGAGGAAAGCTTTTCTAAGAATTCTATAGTGATTATCAAAGATGCTGTGTCATCTACAGGAAGTGCAGTGAATTTGAAGATTAATTTTGACTCTCAGTCTCAGGGTGACCTCAGCATCTTGGTTAATTGGTATTGTGGGGTAAATGGCAGAATTTCTGGAATCCCCCACCTGGCCTTAGTCCATTTACATATCAACGGGTATTTACTGCTGCCCCATCCCAGGCCTCTGGTGGATCCAGGGCAAGGGCTGGAGAGAGAACAACCATTTCCCCCACCCCTTCAGTTCCTGGCCCGTAATTGGTCTGGTGTCTGCCAGTCACCAAGTACCTGCCCATGGAGTTCCTCCCAGAAGGGGTGAGTGGGAAAGTAGAGGGTGTGCTGGGGACTAGAGGGGATAGACAGAGCCAAGCCTGGCTAGTGAATTTGAACAAGCTGTGAGCAATAACAATGTTTTTTTTCCTTGCCTTACTTTCGTTTCACTGGACTCAAAGGGGAATTTGTTACCAGGAGGGCAACCCCCTTGCCTCAGACCTACAAATAGAGAGGATATAATGTTTTTTCACCAATCTGGCATGTAATAAATGATAGTCATCATTTTCATCATCCTAATTTTATAATTAAGAAGTGACTCCTGTATATTGAAGGAACATTATTTTGCAGAAGGCTCTAACCATTCTGAAAAGTCAGGTCCCCAAAACTAATATTGGATACTCAAACAAAATCTCTGTAATGTGGGTATTCTTCCCTATGTTTTACAAAGCAAAATGATTCTCCAGGATCACAGATCTTAAGTAGCAGAAACTAGAATTGAGGTCTCGAGTATTAGTTCTTGGACATTAGGTATATCCTCAGAAATATCTTAAAATGAATAGGAAATCCTATTTCTCTCTGGAGGCTAAACAGTCATAATAGTATAGGAATTTAGTTATTTAGTGGATGTAAAGGTAAGCAGAGTGTGGTTTTGATTTTGCCTCTATGGAAATATAACAGAATCAGAGCTTAACAATCAAGGAGTAGCTTTCGCAGTACTAGTGGACCATGGGTTAATCATATAATGAAACCAGTTAGGTAGCAGACATATTTCAGACTAACAGTGATGTTTATATTGGTGATAAGTTCTGAGAATTATCTGTGCTTATGTAAGCCTATATCTTAGGGAAAGAAGAATTCTCCTTGGTTTTTACTGAACCATCAAATTTCCTCAAATTAGTAAAGGTTGCCTCATTAAAGAATCTCAGGATATTTAAGAGTTATTCACTCATAACTATGTACCTTTATTTTATTAAAGTAATATCTAAGAGAATGTTGGGTAGCTTTTCAGTTACTCATTTTGTGAAAAATGGAAAACATTAAATTCAAACAATTCAAACTTTTGTTTTCAAACAACCAACTTTTTTAAAAAGCTATATATTGTTTGAGGACAAATGAAAACAGAATTATCGTAATTAGAAAGCAGTAAAGAATGCCATTCAAGTGGTTTCATTTAAGTAGTTGTACTCCATAAGGTTGCCTTCCACTCTAGCCATCATTTGTTTGTCAAACTTTATTTTGTTTTGTTTGTAGAATTATGAGTTTGATCTTTCTCCCAACTGTGAATCAGGCATATCTGTTAAACTTATTGTCTCAACTCAAAAATGGAATGATATTCCCATGTTATTTTGCATTTAAGGTTGTTGTAGGACTTAAAATGCATTAAGAAGTACCCAGCAGTGTAAAGCTAAGAAATAATAATTATGCTAATAACAATATGCATGCAATGATAATATTAATGGCATATGCACAGCAGCATTTGTAAGCAACACTCCAGATGTGCCAAAGCAGCTCACATGACTCTTTAACCTTGCAATGATTAGCGAGTCAGAGGACAAAATCCTTCACAAGCTGCCAGCTCTGATCTTTAAATGGAGAGCTGTTTACGTGGCACCAACATGCAAGGACTGTGGTTTCTGCATTCTACTGGGAAGGATGAAAGGGTTGTGCTTAGCTTGTTGATTAAGTCAACAAAGAAATCTGCTTCTTAGAATTCAAAACACTCAAATACAAGCAATCTCATGCCTTTCCCTAAATATCCAGAATCAATTTGAGGAGGAAAAAAATAAGTACAGTTTTTTTTTAAGTAGTGGTTAAGTGGAAGGGAAGCACGTGGAAGGGGGAAGCACTATTTTGATAAATAATAGACCAGATGCTTAATTTTGATACTTTTTGCAATAAGCCACATTCACATTGTAATTGTGTTTCCACATTCTCTGTTAAGAGCTGGTGTCTAGTGTGTTTCAATGAGGCTGATGTGGACTAATTTCTCTGCAGGGGTTTGCGGCTTTTGCTAAAATCCCAATGGGGGATACTCTAGCTGATTACATGTATTTCTCTTGCACTTAAAGGAAACATGGAATCTTTCACTTCCTGTTTCTTTGTACTGCCATACTCGGAACAGCTATAACACTGTCTACTTAGAGATGGGTGCTTTCAATACATGTGAGTTAATACCTATAATCATAGGTATTCTGAGACTTTTAACATAAGACAATTATTGAGGTTGATTTTTAAATAAAAACCATGAAAAATATTTTAAACACACTGCATGATTTATCAGAATTGAGAACAGAGTCATTTCATGAGTTCCAAAGCCTAATGGAGAAAAACAAATAAAGGAGAATATTCCTTTTAAACATTACCCTAAAATAATGATAATGATGACTATAAAATGACAAAATCTCAGCTGTCTGCACCTCTTGGATAGAAAGTATAGAGGAGCTAAATTTCTGGTGAGGTTAGCGTTTACTTTGTAGACAAAATATATAAACAAATTGAGATTTTCCAAAATGTATTATTTACTATTCTTCATTCTCAAACTAAACACATTGGACATAATTCAAAATTCCACAGGCAATTTAAATTTATCAATGTGATACTCTGCTGAAACACGATGTTGCCCTAAAGATCATTAAAGCTTCTCTTATATTTTTGTCTCTGCGCTCAGTCATTCAAAACCTATACATTAGTTTTATGCTCCACCCTTGGTGCTGGGGATATAATAATGGTGAAGTAGGTAACATGGTTTCAGCCTTCATGATCATACAGTCTAATAGTGGCTGAGTAATCACAGATATGATTAATAAAAACAAAACAAAAATTGTAGTTTCTCTGGTTTTGAAATAGCTTGTCCATTGTTAATACTTTTCTGTTTCTCCTCTCCTATAGTTTTTTTTCCTCTGACTTTTAAGACCTAATTCTTCTTTGCTTAGACATCAAAAAGCAGACGAAAGTGCTGTGCAAGACAAGTGAAACAAATCTGATCATGTTACTCTTGTACAGAATATCACTCAATGTTTTCCATTATCCTCAGTATAAATTCAAAATTCTTAATGTAGCTTACAAGGCCCTTCATGGTGTGGGACAAGATTCTTTTTCCAGATTCAGTGTTCAACATTTCTTACACTCTGTTCTTCCATTTCTACTATTCCATTGAGTTTCTTTCGTCTACTAGTTTGCCTTCTTGTCACTTGATCTTTGAACATATCTTCCTTTGCTGAAATTCTGCATCGCCCGTCCTCCACACCCCCTTCTAATAGACCTTATAAGTCCCTGTATCTCCTGGGGAAGCATGTTCCCAGCCCAAGGCAAGTCCCCACTGAAATAAGTAAAGGAAAGGGTTTTATTTCTTACAGTCTCTAGCCAGGCCTGGCGCCCTCCAACTCCTCTGGCCAGGTCTCCCACTCTCCTTCCTCTGCCCACCCCTTCTGGCAGAAACTCCTTGGTGACTGGCAAATACCAGGCCAATTACATACTAGGAACGGAGGGGAGGAGAGAACGGCCACTTTCTTTCCACCCCTTGCCCCAGATGAATGGAGGTTCTGAAACATCCATTGGTATGTAAATGGGTTGAAGCCAGGTGGGAGATTCTGGAAAGTCTGCCAGTTACCCCACAGTCCCTTCTCTTCCCTGACTTTCTCCTTCCTGTATCCTTCATATGCTCCAGGTCACTATCTTAGTATAATAACATTTTTCATAAAGCCTTAACTCCACCTCCATTGTTCACGTCCAGTTAGTCGGTCCTCCTGTGTGTTCCCTTGATCACTCTTACTGAGCTCTCATGGTTTTTTAGCTTATCCATCCCCATTTTCAATACAGATTGTAAGTTATATGGAGAGAAGTAGTGAGTCTCATTCAAAGAACTTTCCACCCCATGCAGCATTCCCAGCCCATGTGGCTCTCAATAACTACTCACAGAACAGAAATGTCAGAAAATCTAGGATGATACTATCTTCCTATAATTACAGTCCCCACTGCCAAGCAGAGGGTGAGTATTCAACTCATATTTATTGGATGTATGAATATGCAAGTGTTTGGGAGTTGTCTTTGAATAGCTTATGGGAATTTTGGTGCCTGTTATTTTGTCATGGTCAGGAACTTGGGTACATTTCTTATTTATGTCTGCATTTCTGGCTCTCTTTTATATGAGGAAGGAAGGGGCTATAGGAAGGAAACTTAATTTTTGTGCATACTTACTAATGACATATATTTGAGGTGTGTTTTTGCCAGTGTTAGCCCCTGTAATCTTCAGGTTAGCCCTGAGAAGTAGGAACTTGGTTTTACAGGGGATGACGTTAGGGCCCCACTGTGTTAAGTGCTGTCCCTTGGATGCTCCCACAAAGAGTATAGAGCCTCTTTCCTCTTTCTGTTGTGTCAACTTGCTGGTTCGTTGTGCTCCTCAACATAACAGCCATTTATAGAGCACTGGCAACAGTGGGAATTACCTCCCATAATAAAAGTCGGGATCAGCCAATAGTCTTAAGAATAAAACTTAAATGATATCATTTAGGGTAAGGTGGCTGTCTTAGTCTGTTTGGGTTGCTATAACAAAATGTCACTGTGACTAGGTGGGCTGTAAACAACATTCTTCACCTGGGATGGGCAGTCTCAAAATCAAGGCACCAGCAGATTTAGTGACTGGGGAGGGCCCGTTTCCTGGTTTATAGATGACTGTCTTCTTGCTACACCCCCACATGACAGTGGGGCAAGAGAGCTCTTGGGTGTATTTTAAAGGGCACTAATCCCTGCCCTCATGACCTAACCACCTCTCAATACCCCCATTTCCAAATATCTTCACATTAGGAATCAGGATTTCACATATAGATTTTGAGGGGATACAAATACTCAATCTAAGGTAGTGGTCATTTGCGAGGCCATGACAAAGATTGCTTTGTGATACAGGGGTTTCACAAATCCAGGTATGACACCAACCTATTCCAACACAGAAAGAACCCTGGGCTTAGAGTTGGAAAGCCTACATACCAGTTTCACCTTTACATGTCTAGTAACTTTCATGACTTCTTTTCTATAATTTCAACAGTAGGATTTGGATATTTATATATTTCTCCATTTACCACATTGTTTATGAGTCTCAATTGATATTAAAAATTAAAAAAAAACTCTGAGGTATGCTAAAAATGTAAGTAGTATTATCAGTCTCAAGGCACAAAAGGACTGGGCTCAGGTCCTGCCAGCCATCTACCATATGCCTGTCACAGGTCTCAATGGGAAAAAAAACAGAAAATCTTGATTAATATGTACACATGTATCACTGTTACTTGAAAGTGCATTTTCCACTAATGGGGAATGAAGGCAACACCTTGGTAAGCAAGGAGCATGTGTGTTTTTAAAAAGCTTTTTTATTTTGGAAAACTGTAGACTTATAGGAGGTTGCAAAGAAATGCATGTGTAAATCCTAAACATGCTTCATCCAGCCACCCTGATATTATTGATATCCTTAACTATAATACAGTATGAAACCAGGAAATTAATCCTAGTACAATCTACAGAGTTCACCAAGTTTTCACCAGTTATATTTGTTATCATGTGTGTGTGTGTAAACCTCTATGCAATTGTATCACCCCATGTAGCTTTGTGGAAACACTCCAAAATCAAGGTACTTAACTGTAGTATGACCACAGCTCTTCTATGTGCTATACCTTTATAGCTACACCCACCCCTCCTCACCATCCCTAGCAAACACCAACCTCTGGTAGACTTCGAAATTATCTAATGTGCACAGAATGATAAATAAACCATCAATTACACCAAAATCTCATTCAAGGGTCTTTTAAATATCTCATCCACATTTTTTACCTGTGTATCCATAGGAAAAATATAGGCCTTGATCCCTAGAAAACATGCTTCAATAAATATACTTTTATAATTGCACATTTGAAAATATTGTAATCGGTAAGATTTATAATTTATTTTTTAAAGTATACACTTTGAAATGCTTGATCTTGATCCATAAGCCTTTCATTACTAATGATCCTGATATGTGTGTGTATTTCCAAAGTGAATTGCTGGAGGGCAGAGGCTGAAGGGAACTCATCTCTGTCTCCCCAGGGCCCAGCACATTGTCTGGCTCCTAGATCACGCCTAATAACTGTTGTTGAATGAAATTCAATTTCCAAAGTCAAATGTTCTTGACAGAAGCTATTCTCCACACCTCTATTATGTAGGCAGGTTTCTATCCAGAGACGTAGAAAATATATAAGTTAAGTGACTTTATTAAGGCCCAGAGCTTCCACCAGGCCAGGCTGCATTCTCCAATAAACTTTGCATAATATTCCCAAGATTCCCCTACTGTACTTTGTAAAAAATAGTTTCTAAATGAATAAACTAAGATAATAAATCCACATTATTTTGGACAGAAATAATAAGAACATAGTTGGTTTATATTAGTTCACTTGGGGGTATGGATGCTTTAAAAACTTCATCACATTTCTTTTTTAAAAAAAGAAACCATTGCATTTAAAGAAGTAACTACAGTTGCTTGCCTCACAAAGACCATTTTGGAAGTAGAATAATATTCATTGGCATATTGAAATAACTAACCCCCTAGTACTCTTAGGATATCAGAGTCTTT
Organism: Smutsia gigantea; assembly: GCA_032199065.1. Lineage (NCBI taxonomy): Eukaryota > Metazoa > Chordata > Mammalia > Pholidota > Manidae > Smutsia > Smutsia gigantea. Next base: position 165,108 of record JAVSCE010021402.1, on the reverse strand, counting down.
TCTGGGCATGTAGGAGCGTTAGATATCATTAAAACTGATGCATTCGAATGGATTTTTTATATCCAAAGCCCATCACTGTTCTAAAACAAAGAGAGTTAACTTTTTAGGTAAGAGGGCCTCATCATGTTATAGCTCAATGTTTCTGACAGAAAGTACAGTGAAGGAAAATTATGCCATATTTAAACATCATAAAAATTACTAAGGGATTCCAGAATTCTTTTGTGATTGCTGAAGATAGAGCCTAAAATAAAAATGACCACTACCCATGAAAACTCAAAAGGCCTTTCCTACTAGATTTGGTCAAAGCTTGAAATACTTTGAAAATTCCAGGTCTGAGCTAGTGGAGGGCAAAAAGTTCACTATCTCTGTAGTTTTATTTTATCCTGTGTAGAAAAAGAAATGACACAATGGAGCATTATAGTCTTTCCCAATCTTTCATTTCATCACAGAGGAATATGTTTGGTTAGCAATAAGAACACATGGATACTTTGCATACTGGAAATGCCAGGGCTCAAGGCTGGCACACTGGACACAGTGAGTTGCCAGAGTTTTTAGGGTACAGTAAACTGGGAGGAGCGGTGTCCCCAGAGAAGTATTGTAGCAGAACAGAGCTCTCTTATTGGTGGCCTATTTATTCCTTGCCTGTTTGACTACTACCCAATACCCAATAAAAAGGACTTTAAAACTTTTAAAGCTGCTAGAATATTGATACCTAGACTTTCCTGCCATACTCAAGACATTTCCGTGTCTAAGCTTGTAAAATATGGCAATGGGATTTTGGAAGCTTTTTTCTCTCCCTTCTGCTGTCCTCTCATGAAGGTTTTCAGCCTTATCCAAGCTGAGCTGTTATTTTTGACACCAACCCTCTCTTTCTAAAGTAACCTTTCAAAGATCTTAAGTGTAAGTGAATTAGATGGGTTCACATAAGCATACAGATTACACTTTTTTTCTCCAAAATAAATAACACAAATGAGATCAAAGGATAAAAATGTTTAGTTTACATTTACTGTGGATGAGTTCTGGTCCAAAATGCTTAAAACTAATCCTGGCCACCAGCCATCTGACAAATTCTCACAAGTTCTTCTCTTCTTGTGAAAAAAATTCAAAATTTTCCTTCATTGGCACAGCTCAAACTTTAGAAACTACTTTTTGGAATGAATTTCTATGAATGGTTTGTGAATGGTTTCTAATGAATGGAGAAAACTATATAATATACTGCACCTGTTATACACTGGCTTAAATAATATCACCTAAAACAACATGTGTAATAAAACAGCAGTTTTACCGTGAGAATGGAGCTTGATAAGGAATATTAATATTTACAGTCAGGAAAACCTGAATTGAGCATGTGTTAGAATATTAAATGGAGTTAATTCATACAAGTTTAGCAATCGATCATTTTGGAATGTATCACTTCAGATAAAGAAAACCTTTTCTAAGGCTAGAAACCAATTAATCTACTATAGTTAGATTTTAGATATAACGTCACCAAATAATTTTGAATAGTTACAGCAGGTAGTGTCTATATATAAGTGGGAAAAGTTAACTTTTATTTCAATTATGAATAGGTGATTGATGTTATTCTATAGGATATGAATATATTATTGGGTTTCTGTCCCATAGCTATGCAGTAATTTGCCTTCTGAATTGTCCTAAATTAAAAATGTGATGAAGATGCACTTTGTTAAAATTGTAAAAGCCTTTCATGCCATACAACATTTATCTCTTGCAGATATGGAAGTTCAGATCCAAGAGGAAAATGATTATTTGTGGACAATTTCACTGTGTTTCAAATAATTGATCCTACTTTCTAAACATTCTTCATATCATTGCTCTTCTGTTCCATCCTCATTTCCACTATGTTAATTCAAACTGAATATTTTCAAAAGGATTACACCAATAGCTTTCTTCTTCGGGGCTGCCAAAGTCATCTTTCTAAATCAGACTGTGTCTTTCACCGTACTACAATCCTTCAGCAGTTCTCCCAAAACCTCCAGGGTAATATTTAGACTTTTTACCCTTTGGTTTGTGAACCATGCCTATGGTAGACACCATACTGCTCCCTCAAAGATGTCCATATTCTAATCCCCAGAACCTTCCATTGTATAAGGACTTTGCTGCTGTAATTAAGAATCTTGAGATGAGATCATTATTCTGGACTATCCAAGTGGATCCAAGGTAATTGCAAGGGTCTGTATAAGAGAGGCAAAAAGGACAAAATCAGAAAAAGGAGATGGGATGATGGGACCAGAGTTTGCAGTGATGCACTTTGAACACGGAGGAAGGAGCCGATTGCCGAGGAACGCAGGAGCTTCTACACAAACTCTCTTTTGAAGCCTCCTCAAGGAATGAACACCTGGTCACACCTGGATTCTAAACTTCTTACCTCTAGAACTTTAAGACAATTAATTCATGGTTTAGGTCAGTAATTTGGGGCTAATTTGCTACCACAGCAATAGAAACTATAGCAAAATGCCTAAGGGCTGACATACATATAAGTGCTTGATAAATAAATGATACATAATGATAAAGTAAATCCATAGCCATAAAGTCTTGTTCCTTTATGTTTTCTTGCTTCCATGTTGGTGTAATAGCTAGTAATCATGTAAGTAAGATTGATATAGAAGCCTGCATCATTGGAATAATATTTCCAAGCTGAAATGTAAATATGTGATCAGGAAATTCTAAATTATTTACTCATCACAGAGATGTATGAGGCATATAAACACAGTGCTGTGGTTCAGAATGCACCCTCCGGAGCGAGCTTTCCTGGATTCAAATCATGGCTCTGTTGCTAACTGGCCGTGCGACCCAATACAAGCTTTCTAACCAAATTGTATGCTAGTTTACTCATCTACTTAATTCCTATTTTAAAAAGATTTTCTGAGGATTAAATGAAAGGCTTAAAGAACATGGAGTTGTGCCTGGCCCATAGTAAGTGCTCAGTGCATCTTAACCATTACTATTATTGTTGTGTAGATAGTAGTATATGTTAGGATTTGTTCTACAGAACATTAACCTCAGGGATAAATATATTGAAACATTGTGGTTGTCAAAAGCGTGAAGACCTCAACTGGTCTTATTTGGCAAACATCCCATTGAACGTGCTTTCATCCAATGTCTTGGCTTATGTGTAAGCCACATTCTGATATTATATTTTTCAATAACAAAAGTGATATCATTTTGGCTTTTACAATTTACCAGTTGCACGCAGTAAAACACAAATATTTTTCCCATGCTTATCATCATAAAAATATTTTTGTGGTTTGAATTATTCAAAGGAGAAAACATTGAGTAAATAATGAAACGAGCATTCATATCTAGTCTTACTATCTCTGACCAAACATACTAACTTGACACAGGATTTTTAAAAAAGAAACTGACTTTTAAATGGAAAATGAAACCTTTGATAGTCACAAAGATTTCAAACAAGGAATTTTCTACAGACAGCTTTTCTTTTTATGAATACATTGAGACAATATTTTTATTATTGTTTTGACCTAGTGTTTATGAGTTCGGGGCTTGGCAGTCTTCCTGACTATTGTTCTGTCTCTGATTGAAAACCTGGAATTCATCTGCTTTACAAGAATTGTTGTATTCAAATCTAACAGTCTTTAAAATGTTTGCTTTTACTAGCTTAGGTCATTCATAATGTTGCTGATGGTGCGGTGTATGGTGACATAAAATGAACACCCAATTAACATTTACTAACTTACAGATATTGACAGTGAAATGGAAACCATTATATATGTTACTTAGATTCAGTTGCTTAAAGAATAGCTTGAGATTTTTTTGTTCTATTTTGTTTTGTTTTTCTTTCATAAAATAAATATTTTCAAGACATGCACCATGAGCCCCATATGTATGGATACGTCTATGTGTGCATTTTGGTATTCTTGTAAAGAATGACTATTCTCTTGGCCACATTATCAAATAAGAAATAACTGTTTCTAAAGTTTACATATTTTTCTAGGATAGGATCATTTATTTGAACTTTATGCCTGGAAGGACTTAAGTAAGTCTGATATTTGATACACCATGTTTGCAACAGCTATTGTATCTTTATGTTATTTAGTAGATATTTAGTAAATATCTGTTAATTAGTAGTTCATTATTTATTTATTAGATATTTAATAAATATCTGTTAGTTAATAGTTTATTATTACAAAATTTTTTTATGAACACATTAATTAATTCAATCATTCAGTTGTTCAATGAACAATTTTCAGCCACTATTTTTTCCAGCTTTACACTAGATGTTAGACATACAATGACAGTAATACACTACCCTGAATTCAAATGTTTTGATTTAATCCACAGTTCCCTTTTACTTCATTACCAAAAGAATTGTCATTGCTATGTAAATTTTTATTTTGCATTACTGAGTCACTGTGGGTCCAAGGAAAACCATTTGAAAAAAAAACTTGGATTAGAGTAACTTTAGGTTTCCTAATCTGTTGGGGACCTAACTGTGGAAAATGATGAACTCTGTGTGTCCTTTGTACTGTGGAAACACATTTGCAAAAGAAAATAACCCAAGATGTTCGAAGAAACAAATTTTTTTTAAGTTCTCATGTTAATCAGCTTGAACTATATCTTGTTCATATTCTTCTCAGTGTGAAAATATTCAGTGCTCCCTTATTTCTTAAAAAATAAAATCAATTAAATTCAATAAACATTATTAACATCTGTGTACAGGTCATTATACTAAGTGTTATTTGCCATAGCTACTAAATCATAGCAGAACTTGCAATCTATATACAGGGTTTTGGGTAGGAGTCACATAAGAGAAGTGGGACAGGCACCATGGGCTTAGACAGAGTAGGGTGAGGGCCTCTGGAAAAAAAAAAGCAAGATAATCCATTGTGGGATTTGCTTTAGCCTGCTGGGGGGCCCAGCTTCTTTTTCTAACTTTACCCAGGTGCTGCTTTTCTTCCTTCAGCCCTAAACAAATGATTTGCAACTTGGACAAGGTAGCAAGCAAGCCCAAAACAACATAGTAAAAACAGGAAGGATTCCATCTTGAAAATAAGATTGCATCTTAAAACCTGGTTAGTTAAAAAATAAGTTTCTTAACAAACAGACAATAACTCAGTCCACCTTGGGGGCAAAGCAGGCAGTCTTGAGTGATATGCTCCTAGACCAGGAAGCTGCTATACTGGGAGGAAATCAGAGCAGTAAAAGTCTTGTAAATAACCAGGAAGACTAATTAGAAACTTAATGTCTCTTCAAAGATAAACATTTGGGACAACTTAGCAGGTGTACACCCCTAGCCCTTTGTCTCTCAACTGCCTATAAAACCCCTAGACAAGCACCACCCTGGGACTCTTTTGTCTCCTTCTGGCCTGAGCCAGCTCTGTCCTCTCACTTTCTAAATAAAAGCCTTTGCCTTGCTCTCCTACCTTGAGTGTTTGTGAAGTTCATTCTTCAACTCTGTGAACAAGAACCTCAGCATCAGAAGTAGAGAAGAATACAGGTTAAAAGATAGGTTCAAATAAAATGCTTTGTGTTTTCAAGTCATTTCTGGCTGGGAAAATCTGAAGAAGCATCTTTCTGACGTGTGCCTTCTGGATAATTAGCAGTTTGATGATGGAGGTAAAAATATGTAGTAAACAGTATTATAGTAAAAAATATTAACTGCCTCTCCCTGCTGGGCCAGTCCATGGAGAATAATTATACTTCCCAACCCACTGATGTCAGATTTTATCAAATAACTTTCTCTGGTTAATAAAATATACACCATTTTCAAAAAAAGACTTTAGAAGCCATTATATGGTCCCACTCTCTTTCTTTTCCTTCTGCCAAGAGACTACTGTGTTCTAGATAACAGTTGGTCCATTAGCCTTGTTCTGAGAATGAAGTGGACCTGAATCAAAGCCATAGGCAAAACATGGTGAGCATAAATATGAGTGTTAGTTCCAATCTTTAGTATTATTATCCAGGACAACTCACTATACCAACAGTGATCGAGTGATCTTACATGTATATCTGAATCTTGTTGAAATTCCTCTCATTGACACAGTCATGAGATACAGTTCAAATCCCATCTGCCCTACAAAATATTTCCTGACTAACCCAGCCTTCTCCAAGCTGCTATATCATAGACTGTCTACCTTATCAAGTGGCTCGCAATTTATCTTTTATTCCCCAATTTGTTTCCAGACTACAAGTCCCTTGAGGATACATATTGTCTCATATATTTTGATTTCCAGTACTTTTCACAGTGTCCCATGTAGAGCAGGAACTTGATCAAATAAATATCTGTATTGACATTTTTAATACACTAGGTGTTCTCTTATCTGATGCAAACAGGATCTATAATTAGAAAATTTTGAAACGCTGTTATAGGTGCAATGTATGCAAAATGTATTATGTATACCTTACAATTTATGCCAACTTTAAGCAACACATGCATAGGGTATCAGGGAGGGAGGTAGCCCTCAGCAAACACTAGCATGAGTGCCGTTAATCAACCCAGATGTGGTACCTGTGAGTGCTGGCTGAATTTGACCAGCTAGAACTGAAGTCCATGGACTGTGTAAAATAATATCTTCTATGTTACTCCTGCTCAAAACTTCAGCATGATTGTTGACTCCTCACTTTTTCCTAATCAGTGCACCAAATCCAATCATCACTGGCTTTTTTATTTTCCATGTTCAGCATTCGTTATCCTAATATAAACACTTGTGCCCTAACTCGAAGACCATCACCATTGCAAGGTGGCTGGGCCCCCATTTGCAGTATCTCCTTTTATAATTCATTCTAGACTCTAAAGCTTTGTAAGTCTTTAAGTAAGGAGTCGGTACATCTTCCCAGCTCTCCATCATCTTCCTGGCTTTGAGAACTAGCCCTGATACTGACCTGTTCATTCTGTGTATCTTTGGACTATGAGCCAGAGATAGTTTGTTCTTCAACTGTGGACTCTTGACCCAAACTGGGGCCACCATGAAACCTCTCCAACATACTTGAAATTGGACAAAGGTCGCAAATGTGAGCCACTAGCGGCTGCCATTTTTAACAATGGCCTCATGAAGAAGAACTTGTGTCAGCGAAGACATTCAGTGGAGATGATGAAATCTGTGTAGTTCCTGCCTTTTCCTAGGCTTAGTTTTTCAAATCTTCATTTTGTTTTTTCTCTTAAGGAAGCTAAAGCCAGTTTCTGCTATTTGCAACCAAAAGAACACTAAGCATTTGTTTTTACTGAATAATAGATAGTTTTAATTGCACTGTTCTCAACAAAATGTGAAATAATGTAGTCTATTTTTTTAAATTTCGAATGCTTAGCCTTAATAAGAGCCTTCCATTCTCTTCTTCAAAGCTTTATTGTGACCTTATTCCCTTTCTCTTCCTCACACATTTCCTTAATTATTACCACGTGTGAGTCTAATATGACCCTGTAGAGATGTTGTTAAGAGTGTGGGTTTTGGCACTGCATGACCTAAATCCAAACCTTTGTTTTCCAACTTACTAGATGAGAGACCTTTATAAGATACTTGCATTTTCTTTGTATCACATTCTTAGTCTCTAAAACAGTGATAATAATGATGGGGCCTGTTCACAGTTCACTATAAGAACCAGCTAGTTAGTATTGACAAAGAGCTTGAGTTAATGTCTAGTACAATATTCAAGATTTAATAAATGTTACTATGATTATTACTCATTCCCGAATTACACTGCATATTTCCCAGCCTCTGAATTTCCTCCTGCTGTTCTTTGTTTCCACAAAACTTATAATATCTACTGATCAAGCCCAGATCAAATGATATCTCCTGCAAAGAATTTCCCCAAGTCCCTGAAGCTACATGATTTTCCTTACTCATTTCCTGCTCCAGAACAATTTTCACACTCTACCTTGTTTTAACTTTATATATATATATATATATGCGCCTTATGTTTCACTAATATAAACTCAGAGGAAACCATGTCTATGTGTGATATTTCTTGTGTTCTCCACACTTAGTATAATGCAGCAAACTTAACAGTCTCCAAAGAAGTGTTTGCTTAAAGAATAGCAAGAAAGAAATATTTCATGTCTCTCCCTCATGCCCATTATGTGCAAAAAAAAAAGTGTATAAATGCATCTCCTTTTGACAAAGGAGGGAAATGCTTTGCTCAGATATACCCAGTGATTTAGCAACAGATCATGGGCTGGAAATCTGATGCTGATGTCACCTTCCAGTCTATTTTGCTCTAACCCATTACAGTTGTGAGCTTGGCCTTCTGGTCAGTGAACTACACAAATACTCAGATGGTCAGTGAACTACACAAACACTCAGATGGTAAGGAACTGAGGAAGTAGTGGTTATTGCAATAGGTGTTCACACTTGAGTATAAACTTGCAATTTTAGGTGTGAATCAGAATACTCTTTAGAAGACTGTGGAGAGTGGTCTTTTCCTGGAAGGAAAAGGTGAAAATAAGTTTTCTTTTATTCATGAAAAATGTTCAAATAACTATTCCACTTTAACCCATCATTCAGTGCCCCAAGTTTGGACACGTGATGAAAGGCATGGTCAACTCAGTGGGAGATCAAAAGAAGCTGTGCCCATTGGGGACCATTAGTACAGTTGCTTAGCAACTCAGATGCAAAGAAATTTACAGGTCAATATAGAAACTCAAGAACAGGGTGATAAAGAGGAAGCATAGTTCATGTCCATTATACAATCAAAGCACTGAAATATTTTCTTTTTCTGAGCACAAAAAACAGTCCAATTTGATATGAAAAAAATCACTGAATTTTCTGGCTCTTCAACTGATGGTTCTTCTACTAAATTTTCTCAGTGGGAGTTTTGGGCAAAACAAAAGTCTGAAAAGAATACTTCATTTTCCTTTACTGCATCTGACTTAAATATTATTGGGGACTTATTTTGAAATAAGAGGAAACAGGTTATATATTTATAATAGGATATATATTTATATTTATACCTCAGTTTTTTCCAAATGCAGGCATGGTTAAGAAAAGAATAAATCAAAACTAGTAAGTTAGCAGCTGAATTAAAATTTATAATCTAATTAAATATAAATAGATGGACTGTGAAGTTGAACTTTGCTGTTGATTGGCCTATTTAAACAGGAAGATAACTTTTATCTTCAATACCTGTTAATGCTTTCTTATTATTGGGTTGCTATAAATGTCTATTTCTATTGTCCACTAACTTTAAGGACTTCAGAATCTTTCTTACTGTTCTTTCTCTTCCATAATCCCCAATTTGCACCCCAAATCTCTACTTGCATTACCAGTGGGGTTTTTCTGATGACAAAACATCATCGTACAAGGGAATTTCTTTGCTGATGGCATTTTATAGACCATTCGTTCTGTTATGAATTTGAGAAACTTAGCTATGCAGTTGTGTGGTCAAAAGGTTGAAGTCATTTTGTTATGACAAAGCCATTACTTGCTCCTTAAGTTATGATTGAAAACTGACTTATTCCAAAGATATCATTGTTGTGGCATAGTAGTCTCTAACTGGTACAGATTAGAATTATGCTCCCTTAATTCTAGTGGGGAAGGGGCTCTTGGTGACCTGAAAGAAAGGATGTCCTACTAAAGCAGATACAGAGAATGGAGAATATTAAGGGTATGAAGGTTCTGCCTCTGCTTATCTACTGCAATCCCACCTCAGTCTTCTTTTCTCCAGGTTACCGTATATTAGAATCAATCACCTATATTGTATCTAGCATTGGAATGAATAAAATCTCATTTCCTCATTCCTATCTTGTAACAGTACTTAATAAGGATAATCACTGGTATTCTTGCTGAATAAAAAATTTTGGATTATAAGCTTTTACCGCAACACTAAAGTCTAGATATAATATGTAGACATGGAAAAAACTATATCACAAAAGTCCTAAGCCTAAGGAGAGAAAAGTAGAAGCAATTTATTTAATTCATTGAATTCCATCCAAAAGATGTGTGTGTCATGACCATACTTATTTCCATTTTCCTTGGAAAATTATTTGTTGCATAATTGCAGTTACAGTTTTGCATGTGGTCGATGGCAAAATAAGGAGTGACATGGAGTGACATGGGTAAATAACAGAGCCAGTGCAGATTTCTCAGGGCAGATGACATATTTATTGGCCAAATGAGTTTGGAAACCTATTTGCAAAGCAAGATTAATAAGGTTTTAAGTTTTTGGATCTTTAAGCCAGGAGATCATTTCAAAGACTCTATGAAACTGGTAGCATATGCTTTTTAATTATTTCTTTAAAAAATACCACTCTATGCTGCTCAGAAAAACACACCCACACACTCAACAAACAGGTCTTGGATTTATTCTGTTAATACTGACAGAGGAAGGGTATTGCATAAATAAACTAAAACATCTCGATCCCAGGAAGCCTAAACTAATCATGAGTGCTGCCTGATCCAGGATATAGAGAAATAAAAGCAAATGGAATAACAAACGAATGTTCAGTGAGATATAATCAAATCTTGGACTTAAGGTTTAAAAAAACTTACATTGCCCCATTGCTTTATAATAATTTTTTCTTATAAAAAATAGATTTCATTTAGGCAAATTTATAAGGGAAAAAAAAGAATCATTTTAGGACTGCATGGTGGGAGTCACCCTATTTAGAAATTTGCTGCAATGTGGCTCTTAAACGATGGGGAGATTTTAAAAAAAACCAGATTCCTAGGACACCCCCAAGACTAACTATGCTCAATCCTGAATTGCAGATTCTTCTAAAAATAACCTATTTGACAGCTCCATTTGCAAATCTAATAAACGTCTCATCCTTAACAGCTCCAGAAGAGAATTCACACTTGCCCTTCAGTCCCTATCATCAAATGCACCTCCCAAACCTGTTTCTTACTCTGGGCGTCCATCGTGGTTAAAAAGCACAAGTGTTCACCTCCTTAACTCATTCTAATAACTAGGTGTTGCTTCCTCTGTTTTTCTCAAATCTTACATCCAATGCACTACCTACATTTGCCACTCTACCTTCAAAACATATCTAGACATAACAATTTCTCACCATCTCCACTGCCACCATCCTAGTCAAAGCTGCCATTTTCTCCTTCCTGGAATGCCAGACTCCTAACTGGTCTTCCTCCTCCCATGATCCAGCACAGAAGGTTCCAGATGATCTGCCCACTGCACCAATCTCATTTCCCACCAATCTTCCCTTCATTCCCAAGACTTCAGTAATAAGGACCACTTTAACTATCATCAATCGTGCCAAGAGAAGGTGTTTGCAGTATTTGCTTTCTCTTCTTGGAGTGCCTTTCCCAAGAAGTCCACATGGCTTGCTGCTTAACTTTTTTCGACTCTCTGCTCAAACCACTCAAAGATACTTTATCTTATTATCTCTTCACCATTCTGGTTTCTTGTCCTGATTTATTACACTATACCAATTATCACTACTTAAATGATTTTATGTTTCTTTTTTTGTCTCCCTCCTGAAAATTTAAGCACTATCAGGTCTAGGACTTTGTCTTGTTCACTGTGTATCCAGAGAATACAGAATAGCACTTTTCCCATAGTAGGAGCATTATAATGACTTACATTTTATAAAAATCCCTGAAGGGATCTGCTTTCAATAATATTTAAAACACTGATCTGTAGTCACTAAATGATTATTTTGTGTCTTCAAGAATGATCTAGAAAGCATAGACTACTATGTTTTAAGAAATATGTAATATATATATATATATGTATATATATATATATATATATATATTGCTTAAAGCTATCTAAGAAGAGATGTTAGTTTCTATTTTACTATTTTCTGTTTTACATATGGGGATACCTTAAGACCCGAGGGTATCTCCTCGTCAAGAACATAAATTAAGAATTTTATTTCTATTTTATTGGAATGCTAACTGTAGAGAAGGAGAGATACAGCCCTTAATGGAGTTGGTGTTGGACAAACATTTTTCTTTTCAGTTAATTGAGAATAAAACTCATTTGAGTGCTTTGGAGATGTAGAGGGCAGAGGGATAAAGTGAGCTCAGAGCACTAGGGGTCTAAGTCTTGGTTCTTTCTTTTGATCTCTGTTACATGGTCTTTTTTCTTTGATTCTCAGTTTATTCATCTATAAAGTGGGACTACTAAACTGAGCTCTCAGGGTTATTCTGATGGTTAAAAAGATATATGTAAATATACATGTATTTATTTTAAGTGAAAGATTCCTAGCCCCACTCCTGACCCCATTTGTACACACACACATACCGATACACACACAGACACACACATGCTTACATACACATAACTTCACCTGACACCTGAAAAGCATGCTATACACTGGGTTTCCCTGGCCCATCTCCTAATTTATTTTCTAAAAACACTATTTTCAAAGTAATTCCATACTGAACAAGGTCAGAATCAATGCATCAGGAACACCTGTTCCCTTCCCGTGTTCACCTTCCTGTTTCTGCACAGACCTCTGGTTTCCCAGGGCTTTGCAGAGCCCTCAGCTGGTAAAGTGCTGTATGTTTTCCAAAAGTTAAGATATTTAAATAAGCAAGTTACCTTGGAGAAGCACTTGATGGATTTCTTGGTAAGGCGAGTCTGTAACACTGCCTTTCTTTGGCAGATGTTATTGGCTTTTTCCTCGGATTTGTCTGGTACCATTTTATAAAGTGAAACCTCCAATGGGCAGTTGGTGTGAAGATTGAGATCTGGCTTTGTGCCATTCTTTACAGGTCACTGGCCCTGAGGTGTTCCCCTGTGAGCACCAAATGACGGATAGAGTTGCAGATGTCACCTTCTGAGTAAAGAACAGCGCCCCGTTTTGTTGTTAACAGGAGTCCTATTATAAAAGCTTCATACCTCAGTTAGAGCAGCGGGGCCATGCACAATTATGGACTATTTTAGCTAAGCAGATGGGCCTCCTCAGTACAAAGACCACTCAATTCATTGAAAGCTCAAGAGCAAAAATGACTTTCTCATAATGTTAGACTTGGGAAATCAAGGTGGGACATAAGCATTTTGCCCTGAAAACTATGCCAGCTTGTTAGACTGCATTGGGAGAAATATTCAGAATTCATGATAATGCTATTACTCACAGAAAAGAAAATGGTCTGAAAAATGGGCAGGATAGCAGGGCAGGGCCTGTTTTATCTGGAATATGCCTCCAGAAGCATAGTGTATGAACTACCCATTTACAAGGGGTCCATGGCCTGTGGCCCCAAAACAGGGCATCTGGGGAGAGAACCATTTCTGCAAATATAATAATGCACAGAGAGAGTGCTGTTTCTGAAAAAACGAAAAACAAAACTGGTTAGAGTTTAATGCAGTTTCTGGAATGGAGGGTTTAGACTAGAGTCTGATACTAAAACTTTACTAAGGGGCCTTAGAGGAAGCCTAGTATATAACCATCCTTTGTGTATGAAAAGGAACTGATTGTGGCATTTAGCTAATTGCTAGATGTCTGTGAACAAGGCTTGTGCTCCATGTCTGTCTCCATGTATAGAGGAAGCACATTGACTGACAGATTTCTCTGCTAAAGTGGGTGGGCGACAGGCCAGCAGGCCCTACTTGGTGAGCTTTTGTTTGTTTTTAGTTGAACTTCTGAACATTTTCATTCAGCAAATATTTATTAAACAATTCTTGTTGGTCAGGAACACTATCAAACTAAAATAAATGACCCATGAGACATAATCAACAAATGATCATGGAACAGAAAAAGGACAGTAGGGGAAAAATTATAGAAATCCTAATAAAGTCTATGGGTTAGTTAATAGTACTCTATCCATGTTAATGTCTTAGTTTTGATCACTGTAATGTGATTAGATAAGATGTTAAACATTAGTGTAGTGGAAGCAGGATGAAGAATTTACAGGAACTTTCTGGACTATCTGTGCAATCCTTTTGTAAGCCTAAAATCATTTCAAAATAGGTGAGCTTTTGTATGAAACAAGAACAGTCTCCAACTTCACTTGTACTTAGATTCACAGTGATCTTCTATGCAGTTTGTGTAGGTATGTTTCAAGCATTGAATGAATAATTACTATGGAATTGCAGTTATCTGCTTAGAAATTAATGGTTTTCTCACAGGGAGGGCCGAATGTTTTCAAACTCATTTTGTTCCTTCATTATCATTATTTAGTGAAAATGCTTCTGAAGCACTCAGCCTGCTAGTTCAGAATAAATTAAGAATGTTTGCCTAAAAATCTTGACAAAACGTTTTTGCTAAAGCAGGACTATTTGAGATAAGCAAATAAATTCCTAGGACTTCTCTCTATTTTTTATCGTCAGTAATCCTTCTCTATAACCGGATATCCAGCAATATCATCATCTATGTGACAGTCAAACTTGGGGGAGAGTCAATGAATCAATAGTCACAACAGAAAGAACCATTTGAACACAGGTTTTCCATTCATTGATACATTTATTCATTCAACATCTGTAAGCGCCTACTATACCTGACAATGCTCTCGGCATTAGGGAAACAAAGAATAAAATGGTCAAAGTTTAGACCCTGGTGGAATTTACATCCTAACAGGTCTATTCAAAAACTGTCAGCACCCATATTCTTTGGTGTCCCAAACTTTTTGCTTTCACAGCAACTTAAGTTAGGGACAGATCTTATTTTCTTCTTGCTGAAATTACAGACTGCAGGAGACTTAGAACTGCAAGGGATGTTATAGATTTCTCCTCTGAGGCACTGTACAGGTGAGTACAACACGGCTCCAGGAGGTGACAGGACTTCACCACGGTCCGATGCTGCTGCTCAGCTGTAGATATTGTAGAACAGCCAGGGTACCATACCCTACTAGTGTCCTGGGGCTCCTGTAATAACACAGCACAAACTGGGCAGCTTAAAGAACAGAAACTTATTCTCTCACAGTCCTGGCAGCTAAGAGTCTGAGATCAAGGAGTCAACATGAGATCAAGCAGTTGGGTACTTCTAGAGGTTCTAACACTTCTCTCCTAATTTCTGGTGGTTGTGGCTATCTTTGAGATTTCTTGGCTTACAGCCACATCATTCAATCGGTGCCTCTGTCCTTCCCATCCCATGATATCCTCCATGTCTCCATGTCCCTATGTCTTCATGTGATATTCTTATAAGGATACACATCGTTCGATTTAGGACCCACTTAATCCAGTATGACCTCATGTTAACTTGATGACACATGTAAAGGCTATTTCTAATGAGGTCACATTCACAGGTAGTAGGGTTACACCTTCAACACATCCTTTTGGGGACAAGCTTCAACCCACAACATACACACCTAGTTCTATGCTCTTTGGACAACACTAAGCTGCTTCCATCCTTGAAGAAATGTCTGCTGTTATTGTTACGAATACTTTTGTTGTTGATATTAGAAAGAAATCTTGGAGTTAAAGACATCAATACGGATTTTTGAAATCACCTATTATTCCACTTTGCAAAAACATACATAAAGCTGATTATGATTTTGAGCAGTGTATGTACAAACTTCAGAAAGTAGACAGTTAAAATAATAGCATCTTCCCACGATACTGCATTTTCCTTAAAAACACACCAAACTCCAGTTCCACCTAGTGTCTTAAACAATAAAAATCTGAAAACTAAAAAAATGACAGAAAAAAATCATAATACTAATTGATATTAGTGGAGTTCACTTCCATATTCAAGAGAAACCACTGCCATTTCCCCAGTGCTTCCTCACCTCTATAAATTCTGGGCCAGCTAACTTCCTTCCTGGGAAGATAGAACTCACTCTTGAGATCCTAACTCATTTGTAAGGTATTTCCAGAACAGAGTAAATGTTGTGCCAAATATTGCAAATCATATATGATCTGTGCCATGAGACCCTCAAACGATTTCATTTACAAGCACATAAAACATGCTGTAATTTGAACTGCAGTCCTGCAAGGAAGGGCTCAGGGCGCCATTCACTCTGCTATGCAGGCTGCCTTGGCATGCCTTCTCAAATTTTTGATGGTTGCTTTTTGCCAAGACTTTTTATTTTTTTCTCCTTTTACTTGAAAAAAGCCAGTTACAATGTTGAATCAGGATGACACGACAGACTATAACATCACCCTCCCGTTGCTGTGGAAAATAAGCTTTAAATGTTTCTATTGTAATTTGATTTACCATAAATTTGGCAAGAGAATGAAAAATGTTCATGATTATTGAGGAAAGCTTAAAGAAATTATTAATATACTATGGATTAAGAATCTGATGGTCCTAGAGGGAATAAAACAAGAAAGGTAGATTTAAATAAAATAAGACAGATGTGTTAAAATAAGACTATTTTATTCAATGGCCAAGTTAATTTCCTGGGAAAAATTAAAATACCATTTCAGACATCATTTATGCATCACTTTATACCTCCTTAGCCTTCCCAGCCTTTGCTCTAGCTGCAGCAGAGACGATGAGATCTCTGATCAACTTCAAGCAAGCACAGCCTAGCAGCGTCTCTGTTTAAATACCTCGTCCTCTAACCAGGAAGTCCCTGCAATATGGTGACCAACCTATCCTGGTATGCCTGGGACTTTCTTGCTTTTAGCACTGCAAGTCTTTCATTCTGGGAAACTCCTCCATCCCAGGCACAACAGATCCATGGCTCACCTACCTGGACCAGGAGGCTTGAGACACCATGGGATCCAGTTCAATGGTCATGCATATGCATCCTGCAAGTGTGGGGGTTTAGCCTTCTATGGGGTAAATTTCTGTCCAATGGAAGCTGGAAACTGATGGATAAATTCTCCCTCTTTGCCGCTCTGAGGCTTTGTCCTGACGTGCCATTTATGGGTCTTTTCAGAAGATGGTCCCTTAGGATTAAGCAATTATTTGCACGTAGGGGCAGCACCTGATACTGATTTTCCTTCAATGTCTCTCACTCTCATTCCTTGGATTTTCACTCCAGAATATAAATAATAGCATAGAAGCCCTTTGCCTGAGGCTTCTCTTTTAGGGACCATGCTACAAAAGCAGGCACACAGAATTGAATCTAGAAAATAAATCTTTGGGATCAGATTTGGAGGCTGGATTAGTCATGGGAATAAGCACTTCACTGCTGGCATGCATGGATGTCTATAACCACTAACCTGCATTGCAAAACACTCAGGAATTCACCTATGGTTAGGATAAAGCATAGGAGGAAGGTGAGAGACTGGGATAGGTGCTAGCAGTGGTACTTGGAATACATGAGGACAAGAGTAATGGTAAGGATGCAGAGTGGGCTGATCTTTATTAACTGCATTGGAAGTCTTAGCATAATGATAAGCTCAGAGCATCAGCTGTCAACTCAGTATTTTGTATGAGTTGCTGTAATATGTCATAAAAGCCAATATTCATCTATGGCAGCTTTTAAGAACATTTTTTTTTCCTTCAACTGCTGGGCATACTATTCTAAAAATCAAAATGAGGATGTAATTAGAAGGGTGGAAGTTTTGCAAAAGAGGCAGTGACTCTTGGCAGGTCTTCTATGCCAATGTCAGGAATCACACAGGGGTGTATGTGTGGTTGATACTGAAAATTTGAAATAGGATTTTCCTAAATCCTCTGGACTGCATAATCAGTTCCTTTTCCTTGACAGAGGAAAGCCACCTCCCCTTGCTTTGAGGCTTCCCCTGAAACAAGTAACCTGAAGGATTAAGCTTGTCTACTTCATGATCTGCTCTCGCTGTCCTGTCTTTTGACATCCGTCTGATAGTCAGTGTCAGGACTTAGCACAGCATAGGCAGGGAAATACATTTCCTGGTCCAGAAGGAAATTACTTACACACTAAAGAAATTGTACATTCTGGCTCATATGTGCCAGCCTGAATCAAAACAGATCTGGAAGTGGATCTTGAAGGCACTGGAATAGGAAGGATGGCAAATAAAGTCTGGATAGGAGAAAGTCTGCCATGGAAAAACTCATCCATGACTAGAGATTCAATATTCTGGCAAAAACACCTAATTGTCTGTTGGAGCAGCTACTTGAAGCTTGGACCTGAGGATGGCTGCCCAAATAAATGAGGTGGAGAGATGGAAACTTTCTTTATAGAGAAAGTAGAGGCTGAGAAGATAGTAAAGTTAGAATTCACTTACCATTTAAGACTTGAGAACATTCCACTCAATTATATTCCTCAGAGAAAACCGCCTTCACTAAGGTAGTAGGTTGTGTACTGGCAGAGTGTATTCTTGAGCAGCTCAGTGGTGGGCTGAAGTGAAAATAGGAGATGCCACCACGGAACTAGGTTTGCCGCGCTATCAGTCAGAATGCTGGCATTCTGTGTTGGCAGGGGCTAGGCGGCCACACTGAACAATCAGAATCAAGGAAAACATAATTACTGTAGTGGACAGCAGGTCCCACAGCATAAGGGCTGCGACCCTCAGGGAAGTGGAGTCATGTTTAATAGGTTGTGGTACTCCTAGTGCAAGAAAGGTGTGCAGACTTTCAGAATGTTGCTTGACTTGTTTAATCAAAAGAAATCAAGAGTTGCCAAGCTGTCAGAGTGAAATGTCACCATTTTACACCTGATTTCTGAGTCTGGTCATGGGCCCAGAGACCTACTGATTATTGAAGGGGAGGCTGAGTGCTTTTGAGGAGGGACCTGCAATGCCTCCCTCAGCAAGTGTATATAGTGACTATTCCTTGACTCCTTCCTGAGAGGGACTGGGATGAATGCCTGAAGAGCATGCAGCGTGAAGGGTGGTCTCAGCAGCTGACTGAACAAGTGGGCTTGGCTCGTGGTTATCAGCCAGTCTTTGCTTTGGGCCACTTCCGTGAGAGTGCAGTGGGCCCATGAACAGAGTGGCTATGAGACACAGAGTGGCTGTTTGCTGGAAGCATATCTTTATGAGGCACATATAAGCACCTTATGGATACACATGTATATGTGCAAATATAGAGGGCTCCATTCCATCAAGCCTTATACAGCTCCTGCCACTGCTGCATGTACAATCTGTCAGTAGCAGGAGAGACCGAAGCTGAGCCCTTTTCTCCAGGAGACTAGCCAGCTGCTGGGTAGCAGGTTTATTATATCACAGCCCTTCCTATTATATTTCGAAACCCTGCTTCGAGAGAGCAGTGCTTCCATGTCAGAAGCAATACCTGCTTTGGATAAGAGTCGCCTGTTCCTCTCTGAGGGGCTTCCAGAACATCTGATAATAGATATGCTCTCATAAACCTCATTGGCTCAAACCAAAGGTCCCTGGTTTTGGTACTGCGAGTGTGACAAGATTCACTGGGCTTACGTACTGCTTATGCCAGAGTACGCCAGCCTGACAGAATGGTGGAATGAACAGCCTCTTAGAACACAGGTAAGGTACCAGCTCAAAAATAACTCCCTGTAAAGCTGGCAACCCTGATATCTGGAGTTTGTGCCAAATCAGGAACATATGATCTGATGCCCTAGTAGCTAGAATGAGAACCGAGGAGAACAGGTCATTCTTACCTTCTCTCTATGACTCATCGGTGGAGTCTGTTTCCCGTGAAGCTTTGCTGGATGGGCTTCTCAGTCTCAGTGGCTCCTTCTTGAGCCAGGGAACATCAGAAAGCTCCTGATCTGGAAGCTGGGACTTTCTCATGGCCACGTGGGAATCCTCACGCTGGCAGCCTCTCACTGGGCGAAGAACAGTGACTGTACCGCCAGCGGTGGCCGGTTCCGATGATCGTCAGAGGATACTGTTGGCATCACACAGTGGGACACGTCCACAGCACATAGGAGTCCCTACGGTATTTCTTGGCATTTCTGTGCCCAGTGACAAGGATAAAGGGTCAATTGGAGCAACCATCACATGATAAAGTCAAGGCATCTAAGGAGTCATGTCCCTTGAAAGCTTGCGTCACACCGCCAGGTAAGCAACTCAGATAAGACAGAGCCCTGGCTGAGAGCTGGAAGGGAACAGAATACCCCTGTGCTATGAATCTTTAATCAGCAGGATGTGGAAGGCTTAGAATTCTTTGTTCTTTCCTCCCAGTTAGATGATCCCGAGGTGGGTCAGTACAGCTTCTGGGAGGACTTTCTCCAGGGAAGTGAAATCAGTCTGCAAAGTGGTGGCCAGCTGATAACTCTTGTTTTTGTTCTTATGCCCCTCGCCCCTGTTGCCTGGGGTGCCCACAAACCCCTTGGTCTGCTTTCTGGGACGTCAGTCTAGGGTACTGCCATGTATTTACAGTATGGTCAGTGGCAAAGTGCAGATGAGTATAGAAATTACACACGTATTCACAGTGGGGGGCGGGGAGAGAAGGGAAAATGGAAAGAGAAAAAGAGAAAATGAAGAACAGACAGAAGCAGAGGAGCTGGGTGGACTGAAGAAAAGAGAGAAGTCAGCCTGTGAAAGTTAGGTGTTATTCGATAGGCTGTAGGGACAGGAACACAGCTTGAGAGACCCAGACTTAAAGCCTCTTCCCACCACTTGCCAAAGAAGCAACCGTAAGCAAAAACTCATTGATTCTTTTTTTTTCATTGGTTCATTCTTACATTCAATTAGTATTTATTGCCCTTCTGCTCTGGGTCAGGCGTTGTGCTAGCTCTTCTAAAACTGCAAAGAGGCAAATGTCACAGGCCTCTGCTCTTAATGAACTGCAGTGGCAGAAGGATATATGGAAGATAATTGTTTGTTTTAAATATGCAGAGAGAGCAGTGATAGAGATATGCATAGGAAGACTTGAAGGAAAATTCTGGGGCTCCAGAACTCTCACCAAGCCAGCAGAGCACAGTGCCCTGAGGCCAGATGCACCACAGCCGATGCCCTGATGTGCTTCACTAACATCCTGTGAGCCCACCTCAGTTCACCTGCTTCTCTGGGTGGTTCCAGCACATTGACAGCTTCCCAGTTCCAGGCCAGCCCTTCTCTTCCTCTCTGTCAGACACCCTTCTCCTGCACTGAAGCAGCTGTGCACAAGTGTAACCCAGAAAGGCAAAGTAGTTTGCACCCAGAAAACAAATCCATGGATGCCAGGTGCAAGTTGGTAGATAAACTACCCGGCCGTCCATGGCCTCTGCTGGGATGATTCTGGGCAGTTGCACATAGTGTCCCAGAGCATACCTACTGGCATTAGCGCCCAGGCACCCACAGACACACTCACTCATAAAGGCACACTTTATGAGCATTTTTCCCTCCTCTGACTTACACCACTTCATTACTTAGGGTTTGTTTTCAGAGAAATCCAAATGAAGACCCATACCAAGACAGGAAACGCTTGTTTGGGACAATGTGAATGAATTACATGGGATGTCAACGGGTGCTTTCCTTGACCTGAATTTGCTCCAAAGAAAAGCAGAGGGAGAGAAGAGGAATCCACCAAAGAATCATGGCACTTTATGTTTGCTGGAAGGATATCTTTATGAGGCAAAGTAGAAGACAGGGACTCTGTATCATTAGAAGCCCTACAATGATCAATTCTCATTGGCTAAGATAAACCTTCTGTAGCAGTGTCTCTATGTGTGGGGTTTGCCTAAACTCTGATCTTAATAGTAGGTCCTCTATCCCTGACAATAATAATGGTCATTAATATTTATTTAGCAATTTGATATGTGCAAGAAGCCATGAGATGCTCTGTATGCATTATTCTATATAATCCTCATGACAGCACTATGCACTAGATTCCATTAAAATCTTAGTTTCAGGAATGAGGAAGGGAATGCTTAGAGAATTTATTTATGTCCTTATAGCTCTACTAGAAAATTATTCGAGAATAAAATAGTGCGACCTCTCATGCTATTATTCACTTTTAATAATTAGAAGTTTGACTGATTTTCAAGGTCGAAAGGAAATAAATATTTTTAATCATAAACATAAGCTCAGAGACTCTTGGTAAATCACTGGCAATCATGCACCAGAGAATGTGTGGAAGGCACCAGCCTTCATGGAGCCCAGGGCCATGATGTGTCCATTGCTCCATGCAGCTGACCCACAAAAGCAATCTCTCTTATTCTACCTCCTCACAAGGCCAGCGTGACTATTACATTTTTGCTGTTTTTTTTTCAATATGTGCACATGGAAAAAAAGTAACTATAAAAGAGTATAAAGTGTTAGTTCCCACTCCCATTTCATCCACTTCTTAGTGGTCAAAATAGGTCCTTCCTGAAAATGTCCAAAGACATGTGTACATATAACCTTACATATTACGTATACCTTGTTTTTTTCAACTCATCATCTTGGAGATCATTGTGCTGGCAGCGCCTGAGGAGCTCCTGTCTGCCTATCGTAATGGCTTCATAATACTCCACTCTACAGGGGTGCTGTAATTTAAGTGAGTCTCCTGCCAATGGTCATTTGTGCTTTCCCACCTTTTGCTATTACAAGCAAGGCTGCTGTAAACATCGTGAACATATTCTTAGGAGTGTATGTATGAGCATACCAGTAAGATAATTTCCTGAGAAGTAATATCAGAGGATCAAAGGGCATTTCGATTCTTTTCTATTCATTACCAGTTGATGTATTAAACACACTAATTGCCAGGGAACATTTCTGTGACTAATAGGCTGTGACAGCATTTGCTCCTTCAAAGAGGAGAGAGGGGCATTTCCAGGTGGCAGTGGTCTGCAGTGTTTGCAGATAAGCACCGCTGCTGGGGATGATGGGTCCTCCACTGGGTTCAGTTCCTGTCTGACCCCTGCTTATGGTTCCTTTGCGAGCTCCCCTCGAGCTGTCCCAGCTGCAGGAGGCCAGCAGATAAGCAGACATTCCAAATACCGCAGCATCTCCGTGGGGTGCAGGGGACCACTGCCGAGGGCGAGATTAGTCCGTAACGAGACAGGTTCTTGCTGGGAAAACACATGACTTTAAATCCACTACTTAGCATGGTGGTTAAAAATTCAAATAACCCATTCGTATTGAGAGAGGGGCTCTGAAAGTGGGCTGAAGGAATATGTTCCATTAATTTAAGTCCTTTCCTTAAGACAAAAAAGCAAAACACACACAAAAAAATTGGCAAGTTTCAATTGATTTCTTGATTTCTTTGACCATGCCAAATGGATTGTTAAGAATAAATTAATATATACAAAGAATCTTAACACTTAGAAATAATAGAGTGTTTGACTTTGGATTTATATACAGGACAAAAATCAGTGTACTTGGTGCCCTCCGTTTTCCTACTCTCTCTTCTTTTCTCTCGTCTCTCTTAAATTCAGTGCCCTAATGTCCGAGTATGCTTGAAATCCCTAGGCTCCTTTACCTGCCCATGTCTTTATTATCTAACGCTTGTCATACATAGGCTGTGGGTAAAACCATTTCTAGGAATATGCTGTCCTTTCCTCCCCTGGAGCCACCTTTGTGAGCCAAGTGAAGACTTCTTTCAAGAATCGTAAAACTCTCCTGGCAACTTTTTCTTTTTAATTACCAGCTACATAAAACTCAGGATCCTATTCCACAACCATCCCAGGGGCTGCCAGGCAGTCTACTTCCAAGTCCTATAGTCCATTCAGTGTGTTGAATTTTGTCTTATTTAAGTGAAGTTTTTCTTAATTGCCTTTATTGGGGTTGAGCCATTGCTGTGGCTGCTGCTTCCTCTCCTTTAAATACAGATGCATGTGATCTGCAGCTGCTTGTGACTGTATCTCTGCAAGGATCTCACACGAGCTGGGCAGCAGGACAATTACTGTTCGAGTTTTCTCCATCCCCTGCTGCCAGCGCACCTCCAATACCCTGCCTCCCCCACTGACCCCCAGTTCTACCAAAGTGTAGCTGGGCTGACCCACAGCTCCACACAGGCCCTGCCAGTTCTGAGGCAGCTTAGGAATTCAGGGGAACATCTGGGACATAGACAAAGCTGTATTTCCTTCGAGGAATCTGGACGATCTGAACTTGGCAGAAATTCTGCTCACTGATGTGTCTCTGTTAGGATTCCAACCCTCAGTAGACAGACAGTTATAAATGTTTGAATTTAAATGGACTACTATAGATGGGGAATGATGACACAAAGCATTCACTTACAGAGACATATCATTTAGATACATTTATTTATCCACTATATTAGCCATTCAATAAATATTTCTCATATCCTCCACGTCTTGTGTCAGGCCCTCGAGACACAGAGGGGCTTCCATTCTTCAGCGTTCAGTGCACCTAACCCGGAATGGGAACTTCATCTGGTAATTCAAGTTCCTTGGCAAGTCATTTGTGAATAAACTTTGAAAAGAGATGAGCCACAAAATGGTGATTATGAATATTAAATATTTGGCATATGTTTTCTTCGTCTTAAAGGGTTTTTGTAAACTTGTAATTGAGAAAACATGATTCATGCATGCATTGACATAGCTTATATGTCCTAAAATGATCCCAGATTGATTTCATATCCTGGTGGTAAACAAGTCGCCCTTAATCTCTATAGTTGTTGCTATTAACTGATCAACTTGTCAAGCTTGAACACTAAATAATTCAGAGTTGTTGAGAGGAAGACTCTCTTAAAATACTTTGAAGCCGGTGCAGGAGCCATCGGCTGAGTTGAAGGGGTCCAGGATGGTGGAACTCTGCAGACAGCAGCTGTGGAGCAAGAAGCTTCCTTCCTTGAAAACTACTAGGTCCAGAAGTCATTAATAACTTCAGTTTCCAAGTGGTTCATTCTAGTTCTTCACAAATAGGATCACTGATCCGAAACAAAATAAAATAATGCAAAAACAAAATGAAGGAAAACAGAAACATCCAATTCCTTTGCCTGTGCCATCAAAGAAAATGCGGCCAGAAAAAAAAAAAAAAACAGAAAAGAAAAAAGAGAAGAGGAAAGAAAGGAAAATAAATGTATCACTGTAGCACTCATCTTAAACACTTCTCATTTTTTCTTCGCCCTCATCTTCGGAAGTGTCCTGCGGCACACTGCAAACCTCTCGCGTAAAGGGGAGATGGGAAGCGTCTAAAGAGAAAATAAATCACCAGAAGTAGTTGAGAAAAAATAAGGAATTCTAAAATGTAAATGAAGAAAAACTAGAAAATCACCTTCCCCTCAACCCCAAGATTTACCCCTGTGGGTGATAACTTTGGTTGGTTGGGGTCTGCTCATTCCGTTCTGTGGAATCGGGAGACCCGCTGTCAGCCAATCATGGCAGAGACCCCGGCGGCTTTGATGTAAGGTAAGTTGCAGAGTAGCAGGTGGCCTCCCCTGCTGTTTGTAGAGTATCTTGGGGAGTTCTGTCAGATGTAGCAGCTCCTCTTTATCTGCATGGAATCTGTGTAAATCACAAAAGAACAGATGGAAAAATTGTCACATGCCTCTGTTCACCTCTTACAAGCAGCTCATAAACCTCTGTACACCACCTGCCCTGCTTCAAAAAACAACCATGTGTGGGTTAGTCACCCAACTGCTACAGGGTAATCATTTTGTTTATGAAAACATCTAAATACATGAATTAGACAAAGAAAACAAAGACACCAAATGGTTTAAACGATCACAGCTGCTATATATGTGTATTTTACCATCATTTCATTCCAGACTAAGGTTATGTAAACACAGAAAAATTAGAAATTATCTCCTACCTACCAGTTCTAAATGTCTGTAGAACTTCTTGGTGATGCTAGATGAGTGGTTCACTATATATGTTGGTTTGCTTATTGTTGCTGTTTAAATACAATTATGAAATTACCTGTCAGTATTTTTACTCTGAAAAATCTAAATAACTTTCTAAGAATCAACTCTATGTAGCTTCATATTGGAAACCATCAAAGAAGAAAACACTGAAAAAAATTGAGAAAACATTTTACTTGAATTTTATGTAATTGGAAATATATTTGATTTACATAAATGTTTTACTACTTGCATTTGTGTTCTTCACTTAAACAGTGTGTGGTTTATTTTATGTCTTAAACAAATATATATATTCATATATATATAAGCATGTATATACATACACATATATATAAGCATGTATATATATATATTTTATTTTTAACCAAGCACTACTGCTCTGTTCAGAAGACACATATGTAAGGCCATGTATGTAATAAAGATCATGGGGAAAAATTAACTTTCATTTAATTTAAAATTTGTTAAGAATTTAGCCAAAAGATAGAAAGAGGCAATAAACCTTAGTCCTAAAAGAGGCAATATCAGGAACAAAGGCACTAAGGTATGAGGCTAAGTAGGGCATGATGTGAACTGCATCCCAGTGTTTTTAAAATGTGATTTGTAAGACAAGGCGCTGAAAGAGATGAAACTGTGGGTTAGCTAGGTCTTGACCACAGCGGTCATTAAAGGTCTCATGAAAAACTATGGGTATTGACCTGGATGTAATCAAAGTTGACTACTGAATGTTGACTTTAATCCTTTATAATTTGAAAATCCATACAAATAATACATTTACAAAACATAAATTGTTCAGAGACCTAGAGGGAATAACAGTTGCCTATTAGGGTGCATTGTTTTTCAGAAATTGAACTATTTCTATTCTCTTTGGGATCTCTACAGATCCTTGAGAAATGTTATGGAAAATCTTACTGTGCAGTGATGAACTAAATAAAACAGGGACAACCAAGTCTTGAAAACAACACAATAATGAAATTCAGTGTGGGGAGAAGTCAGTATTCACACAAAAAAGTGCCAAGAGTCTCCTTTCCTATAAACCCCAAGAGGGCAGGAAGCACATAGAAATTGTTTCTAGACCTCCAGAAATGAGGTCTCTATAAATTCATGTCCAGGAGAATTTAATAAGCATTGATTCTCAATCTTGGGCATATACGCCCTCCAGAGAACACTTGGTCATGTCTACAGACATTCTTGTTGTCTCACTGGGTGGGAGAGAGCGTTTGGCATCTAATGGGTAGAATAGGCCAGGATGCTGCTAAACACAAAATCCTCCTACAACCAAAAATTATCTGTCCTACAATGTCAATAGTTTTGAAGCTGAGGGCCTTGCTTTAGGCATCTCGCACGCTTAATCATATTCCCTATTCTCAAGAGCATGAGGTTCCAAAGTTTTGTCATGTCTAATCACATACACTTGAACACGAGGGAACAGTTAAGAGGTTGTTCTTGGAGTCATTAAATATATGAACTTTTCACAAAATGAATTCTTCTTCCTCAAACAGAATCTACAAAGTCCATTTTTTTAATATATATATTTAATACTTTTGGAGAGTTGCTAATACAAATAATTGCTTTATTAAACCAAAGTATGCTCGAAGTAAAAGCATTATTTTTTTAAAAGTTCCAAAAAAAAGATCTTCACTCTTAAATCTTTCTTTTGAGTCCAAGAATGGGCAAATCAGTTCATCAAGGCTCATCTGAAACAACTGAACATTATATTCTAGATACTCATATAAAATACCTTTTGTATCAAAACAACAATGGGATGGGACCAACTTCTCACTATATGAGATTAACTGCATTGAGTGTGTGCGTGTGTGTGTGTGTGTTTCGGGGCCGGGGGTCAGATGTATTTTCCTGGCATATCTTGGACAATTAGGAATACTCACTTTGTTGTTTCCCTGTGATGCGAAGTTAGAAGAAAATTTTAAAGTGAAAATTTCTTTCCCCTTAAGGCATTCCCTAACTTTTGATAATCTCTGTTAATTAAAGCTTTCTTTCATCACAGCATACAAGGAAATCTAGTAATTTCCCTATTTCTATTGGAAGATTTTCCTTAGGATTGCTTTTAACTTTTCTTCATCACTTCTAATAGGTGAAGAACTCTTCTTAATACCTGTTTGTTATGGGTTTACAAATGTGGCTTTTTACTGTGTAGCTGTGTGGAAATAAGGTGGTGAACCTAGGATTCTTAAAGATTGATTACTCTTCAAATTTTGTTATCCTTTTAATCCTTAAAACTTGGGTCATTCATTTTTCAATGTGATCCTAGGGGGAAAAATAGATTCCATGGACATACATTTGGAAAACCAACTCAGTTTATCTCTCTCTTGGAGAGTCTCCATACACATTGTGAAAAGAAACCTGCTTGATAGTATTTATGCCTGCACTTCTCAAAGCTGCTAACAGTTAGTGACTCTGATGTTCTAGGCAACATCCTTTAGAAAAAAGTAGTTTAGAATATCTAGCCTATTTGATTTTTGTTTTGGTTTAGTTGCATCCTAAGTCTTATTTCCTAACTTCTAGCTATTTTATTTCCTTTAAGCACTTTCATCAGAGGTGTGGATAGGACAGGAGGTTGAATGTAAATACTCCATTATTTTTTTGTAACTGGTTTGTAAGGATAGGTCACTGTTTTTCTTTCTACCCCAGACCCATATCCTGAGACAGAAATAATGAGGACTATGCAAAAACAAAAACAAACAGCAGCCTCCAGTGCAACATTCCAACTACCTTTGTGTAAAAATAACACACCACATTAAGATTTAAGTCTGCATGTATATTTTGAGAGCTCAGCAAACATTGCACCAAATATAAGGAGCATTTGTTGGGCACATTTGTGACCATATTTAATGCTCACTTACAGTCACACCATTCTTGTCCTTGACGGAGATGACAGTGATGCTTTTTCCTTTTGTTCAAGCTTGATTGTCAGATCTAGTACTGCATCTGTATTCTTTCCTACACTTTCTTCTGAAGACTGCACTTTAGGGCTCTTCTATCTCTTTGTTCAGAAAAAATACTATGCAGAATTGAGTCTCGTGGGACAAAATCAAGACTAGGAATTGTTCTAAATCCACACCATTTTACAACCCTACCATCCAGTTTTCCTCCATTAGACATGCTGAACATGTTCAGATTAGAGTGTAAATTGGCATGAACCTTTATCTGAAATGCAATAAAGTTAGAGAAGACTGGATGATTTTTAAAAATGTATCATTATTCATATTCAATGCTTCCTCTGCACTTCTGTGTACCATCTGGTCCTGATGGTCGAGGTGCCAAAATACCATAAGGGGAGTTGTTTTTTGTGGTATTTCCAGTCCAACCAGAATCAGAAAGTACCAGAAATCTCTCGAGAAAAGCTGTTGTCATAGGACACAAAGCCCAGTTTGTCAAACCAAAGAACTTAAAAAGAAAAGTAACTGAAATCAAACTGCTGTCCAAATTTAAAAACTGAACAAAAAAGAGGATGTTTTGGATTTGGGGTACACCAGAAATCTTGCACAATAATTAAAAAGAAAAACTACTAACTCTTCATGAAAGTATCCCATTTAATTACAATTCCTTTTCATTTATAAAAATTTTCATAAATTTCATTCTCATATGAAAATGAAAAGTAACGTGTTTCATTTATAATTCCCCTTCTTAATCCTTAATTTATTCCTCTAAATTCTGCTTATACAATGATTTTTAAGGAGAATATTTACGGACAAATGAAGTCATGACATATCCAGTGAGAAATGAGAAAAAGGAGCATTATGCAGAGCCACTGAATGGATAACACTAAATATTCAAAAACCTTTATAGAGTACATGCAATATGTACAAAAAATACCTGATATGGTTCTGTTTATGAGCCCTTTGATGTCCAAAGAATTCTTTTACATGCTTTTTTACTTCTATATAGAACATCACAGCTTGTCAAAAACAAGGAATCTTGAATCTTAAAAGACTCAATCTGTCCTATAAACTTACTGCCCAGAAGGTTTAGAATGGGCTGTTAAGCTTGGCAAGATTTCCACTTCCATTCATTCCCCAAATCTTCTGAGATTTATTTGACACTTGAGTTTTATTCAGCTTAATTTAGTTCAATTAAAAAAAAAACTCTAGGTAGGAGAGAAGTTTAAGTGACGATACTATCATATGACAATGAGTATATGAAGGAAAGAAACTTTGCATACATATATTCTGCTAAAGGAAGTGGCCTGAAATGCGCAGAACATAAGCTTTTATGTCAGATATAGATTCCAGTCCCGGTTCTACACCTGTCAGTTGTGACCTAGGGATAGTTACTAACTGCTCTGATCTTAAGTTTCCTCATCCAAAAACATAGAACCAATTATTTCACCAGGTGGAAGGGTTCAGTGAGCTATTGAATATAAAGTCTTAGAGCATAGCAGGTGTTCAGTCTTCTCACCAACTCTAGCTGTATGTCAGAATCATAAAATAATAGACAGCTGGATGGCAGATGCTTAAGAGGCTGGCTGTTGCAAAAGCACGTTATTACTTTTACTTAAGTTCTTTTTTACCCACTGAAAGAGTAAAGAATAAATGGGGATGTAACTCACATAGCTTGGGAGGTAAGGATGATAGTTTTCATTAGGAATATTACCTACTCAGTTCCCTTAGGCAATGTTGAAATATTGTATTGCACGAAATAGTAATGTTTTGACAGGGTCATGATCTGGCCTGAGATGTATAGGAATCCATGGAAAAATACATCTCTTACATGGGCATTATTGGATCACTCACTATGTGCTTGACCCAGTCCCAGAGAGGATCTTCTCCCAAAGACAATAAAGAGAGTCAAAACATTTCAGGTCAATTGTTAACTGAAAATAAAATTCTTCTCTTTGAATTTTAGGGCTGGATTATCTGTGTCTAGTATGTGCACGACAACACAGTTGGCTAGAAATAATATCCTAAGACAGAGGCCATGTAATTAATTTTTCTAGGGTTCTTTACTTTCTATCTTCAAATCACAGTCTGAAGAAAAGCATCATAAAAACACAAATTTCATGATTGTTCAGGGAAGCATGACATTAATGTATTCAGGGCCTCATCCTTAAATCTAGACCCGTTAGATCCCAAAGTAGTGGGACCTAATCTCAAAGCTTTTACACTCCTGGTTCTAATTCTCTTAGTTCATATAACTTTTCTGCTCTTACTCTTTTGATTCACTTGAATTGAACTGAATCACTTAAATCACTCACACTCCCTTGCAATTGTTTTTTCCTTATATCATTCCCACATACCCCACTTAGAAGAGCAATTAAGGTGTCATTCTCTTAAGCGCCAAAGGAGTGCAAAAACCGCCTTTTGGAGAACTTTGCCTGAACCTTCCTCCCTCGGCATTGTGTGGTGAAGCAGCTGGCCTTTGCTTTCTTAACTTCTGTCACCCAGCACTGGGGTTCACTGCCCAAGCAAAACTAATAGGAGTGGGGTTTTTTTTTGTTTTTTGTTTTGAATGACAAAGCATATAGACTGTCCTTCTCTGCCTTAAGCTTTGAGACACTGTCCTATTAGGAATGCCATCTGTCAAGAAAAGCAAAGTGCATCTGAAGAGAACGCCATTGTCTCTGTGTTACGTTACATTACTTTTATTAGATGGTGACATTCTCAAGACAGCACCTGCTGGGCGGCTTTGAGAGGCTGGCCAGGAATGAAAGGGAAAAGCAACGTGTGGTTTAAATTGAAACACTGCAGCCTTGCACTGCTGTAACAAATACCAGGGGCTGAACAGTTGGGAGGGTGGAGGGAATCTCAGGATGTAGATGCTTGAGTTCAGAGTGGATGTGCATGCCCCGATCATTGTCAGAAATTTATGGACAGGCAAACTGAAGAAATGTTTTCCTTTTTGTGGAGTGCATGTATTTGACATAACCGCACTTTCTTCCCCTATACTTGTAGAAGATTGCCCTTTGGAAATTTGGGGGAGCTTTTATAGCTAGTGGCTTCAAATATAGACTCTTACTAGGACAAATTGTGTACTGAAATGTTGGGATTGAATAAAGACATTTCAAGGAGAAAAGAATTTAAATATATATGTAATTCTTACTGATAGGCTAGTACAGATTTTTCCTCTAGAGAAATATTTTGACTTTTAAAAATTTTCCCTCCATCAGGTTTTGTTGCAAATATTGTAGAATACACAGAAGTTAAAACCTCTAGAATTTATAGTTGTCCTTTGAGATGGCCTAAGATGGCCAGATGGTCAAGTTCCATAGACGGAACGCACTGTTCCCTTTAGACTCTGCAGTGCCACGTGGTGGGGAAAAAGAAAAAGAAAAAGAAAAAGGTGAGTTAGTAAACCACCCCAGTGATGATGGCAGTGGTTAAAATTGTAAGTTGCTATTTCTTGATAGTTAATCAAAGATCAGAGAAATAGTACCAGTTTGGGAAAATCAATGGCATCTATTAAAAGAGGAAACTACAGATCAAATTAGGCAGCACTCCTTTTTCATTAAAGGGAGGCTTAATTCACTGGAAACCTTGTTCAGAAGTTAGGCACAAAGTCATTCTTTTTTTCTAACTGAATTGATGGTGCACTGTTA
This sequence comes from Smutsia gigantea, assembly GCA_032199065.1. NCBI lineage: Eukaryota > Metazoa > Chordata > Mammalia > Pholidota > Manidae > Smutsia > Smutsia gigantea. Next base: position 133,165 of record JAVSCE010021402.1, on the reverse strand, counting down.
TTGACTTTCTGGTTAAAGACTTCAGTAAGAAGGCTTCTTGGCCTCTCCTCCATATATCTGATGACCTTAGAAAGTGATGATTTTATAGGTTGTGACCACATGGCTCATACCACTGTGAGGTAAGTGCAGAACTCCCAGAAGACCCAGTGGGGGAGCAGAAAACACTGTCATTCAGAAAGAGTTACTGGGTCCCCACGGGACATGATTCCATAACACTTCTTAGACTCAAATGAAAATTCAACTGGTTTTATGCAAATTTTTGAATATATTCCAGTACCTACACAGTTGTTTCTGTGTGTATGTGTGCACGTGCACACATGTGTTTGTGATTTCAAGGAAGAATGGAGTTTATGTCATTTGAACATGCAAACCACATTATATCCTGTTTTGCATAACTTACACAGTCTTCTCAGTAGGTCAGGTCTGAGATTATGAAAAAACACAGGATTTTATGTCATGAATGTAGAATCTTAGCACAGTAAATGCTGTGTTTCATTTCTTCTGGGAATGCTTATCAATCTGATGGGTTTGTTTATGGAGCTAAGTCAGAGTCTTAAAAGCCTCTATATGCTTTACGGAAATGTGGAGTGCTTCTAACTTTAAAATCAATTGCATCGATTCAATTATAGAGCGTAAGTGAAGACTAATGGTTTTTATGTTCATTAACTTCTAATTTACATAAGATAGAAGATGTTAATATACTTTCAGATCTTTGTGGGAAACCATTTTAGTTGCGCTGGAGAAAATGGAACTTCTGTTTTCATTTGCAATGGATCGATATTCTCAAAATTATATATCATCTTCATCTCCAATTCCACAAGTTTTCCACCTTACCTGTTGCCTAAGAAAATTTGTGAACTCTGGATTGAGTCACTGTAACCTCTTTATCAATTCTTCCATTGCTTTTATAAATAACATGGGTTTTCTCATAAGTTTTACCGGAGGCTAGAAAAGAAATTGGCAGTGACTTTTCTGCAGTACAGGAAAGTCAAACAGCCAAAATTGGGACTTAAGCTAAAGGCAAACCTTGAAATATTTCCAATTTCAATTATATTCAAATAAATCTTAATATTTCAGATTTCGTCTTTTCTTTCTGTGAATTAACAGTTGCTTTGTTTCTGATTTTTTGAACCTGTCTTGAATACCGGCAATGATATGAATGTGAAGTGTAATTGGGAATAATACTATCTGGGATACATCTAAGCCTTATGAATAGGTTGGCTTGGGTGTCAGAAGAATCTATAATTATTTCTTAATCAGTCCTTGGTGTGATTTCCTTTGGGTGTGCTTGCTTTCTTTGAAAAACAAGATAGGAATTATTCACATTTTCCAAGTCAGTCTTTATTTGGAAAGTGCTGTACTTTTGCCTTATGATCATATTTCTTTGCCCATTCAACATTTCTGTTTTTCTTATTATTGTTGGGGTAGATGTGTAGTAGTATTTTTCCTCAGTAATATTTTATTTATTTATGGAATCATTTTACACATACTCAGAATGATTTCTAAACAAATTTGGGTTTGAAGTAGAACACTCGCACAATTTGGGTGATTAGGTTATTTAACCATTCTGAGAATTTTCACACCTATAAAATGAGAGCAATATATTTATGTGTTTTTTGTTCATTTTCTTGTTTCACGGGGGAAGAGATTCTGTAAGATATTTATAAATCAGCTACTTCAATGGCTAATATGTAGAAGGTGCTTAATAAATAATGTCATCTGATTTCTTGGTCTACGTACCTAGTTTTGCCCTGAATTCTACTTTCCCTACCCCAAGTATGTTCTCTTAACTGAAAAGACAATTGCCTTCTCTTTTTTTCTATTTTGGTTTAACTCTGTGTTTCCTCTGTGTTTTACTTAGGATTAGGTTTGGCTGCATAAAACATAGTGTGCTGTTCACTGGAATACAACACATAGTGAGGTGTGACGCAGCGAGCTAGAAATGAATCCATCTGGAACATGGAGACTGGAAGTAGAATACACATTCTCTAGAAGCCCTCAGTTTTGTTTTTAAAAAGCAACACCACAAAAAACCACTGTTCATTAAATCCTATGTGTTATATTTGACTTAAAGTAGAGGGAATTAAAATTAGAAATATCCCATGATAAATAGAGTAACCCAGTTCTCTGCTTGTCCAAAACCATCCCATCCGTTACAGTATTAATATACAGAAAGCTATATGCATTCATATTTTTGAATGTTTATACAATTCTTCTTTGCCAACTTTCACACAGTTCCTTTGACTGATTATAATCAAGTTGCTTAAAAGCATTTGAGCTCATTACTTACAGACACGGGTTGCTGTCTGAAAATACACCTTGACGTCAAATAATAAGAAAAACATTAACTTTGTTTCTGATATGCAAGCTGACAAAGGTCACATTTTCAAGTCTCCATTTTGCACATAAGAATGGTCTAATTGGAGATGTTTCTGGGGAGGGGAGAGAGATGTCTTGGGTAAAGAAAATAAGAAAAAGGATTCAAGAAGAGGTTATAGGTTTGGGCACATAGAATGGTTTTGGAGACGTCCCAGTTTGAAATAAAATAGCAGGAGGGGACAGAGAGCAGAGAAAATTAAGTAAGACAGAAGTCTGTGTATGACAGATATTCATTATGGGTATAACTAGGTAAGGCAATGATGAGGTTTGTTGAGCCATTCGACAGCACCTAGTGGTAGTCCTGAGAAAGAGCACCTTCCTATTGCGATGGCCATTCCCATGACCTTTACTGTTACTACTGCTGGTATTGCAGTGAACCACAACTACCAGCACCTCTACCTTGCACTCATCAGGACTTTATTTACGGTGTTTAAGACACTGTACTGAGCTCTTTCAATGCGTTTTGTCATTTAAACTGCTGAATAAAACAGAGGTAGGTATATTAGCATCCCAATTTTATTGACGAAGTACAAGCTTAGAAAAATAAAATGCTGCCCATGATAATGTAATGATGTGGTCGTTTTCACACAGGTTTTTTGGCCTCAGAAACTGATATTCTTAAAGGAGAGAATGAGAGAGAGAACGTAAGTCAGGAAAAAGTACAAATTAGGATTTTAGGGTTAGGCTGAACTGCGTAGAGCAGAGAATTCAAAATAACAGTAGCTTAAGAATAAAAAGGATTGTTCTCTCCCTAGAAGAACTATGACAATAGGCAGTCTTGTGTCATCAACATCCCCATTCTATAGTTTTGTTTATCTTTTTGGTATGTGGCTTTCATCCTCAAGACTGACTCCTGGTCCAAGTAAAACAAATAATATCTCCACAGAAAACAGAAATTTGTATAAGAATAGTATAGATACCTAATATTGATTTAATCAAATGTTGTGATTTAAATATTGGGGGGTTGGAGAAGTGTGTGCCTGTGTATTTTGGGAGATGCTTTAAAGATAGCTATCTCTTCAAATAATTTAGAGATAAATGAAAGAAACAGCATTAGTATAGCAGTGTATGCATCATATTTAGTATATGAAAGAAAATGCCAGACGAGACAGCTGTAAGAGTTGAGAGTAGATGGCTCTGGGCAGTAGGACTGGAAAAAGAGCTGAAATAGAGGAATGGATTATAATTTTTCAACATGAGCCTCTTTAAACTGTAAACAATAACAATTGTTTTAATATAAGTATGCTCATTACCTTAATATCATTACAATATTTTTTTGAAAAGCAAATAGCCATACTCTCACAATCCAGAAATGAGCACTGTTCACTTTTTTGGTGTATTTCCTCCCAGACTTGGCCTATGAATCTTTTTTTAGTACCAACTCTGTGCCTGACCCTGGGCTGGCCACTGGAAACAAACATGAATAAGACACTCCCTGACCGCTCGTGGACCGCATCCTATGTGAGTGGACTACAGAGCAAGAGAACAAGGAGAGTCAAAAAGATATGAAAAGGAAAAGAGAGCAACCTGGAAAATACCCAAATATGTGGAGATTAAACAACATACCCCTAAACAACACATGAGTCAGAGAAGAAATCTCAAGCAAAATCAAAATATATTTTGAATTCAGTGAAAACACAACTTAAAATCTGCAGGGCAAAAGCAGTCCTTAAAAATAAATTTGTAGCACTAAATGCATATCTAAGAAAAGAAGAAAGATCTAAAATCAATCATCTAAGTTCCCACCTTAAAAAAACTAGAAAAAGAACAGCAAAGGGAGTCCAAAGTAAGCAGAAAAGAAATAAGGATAAAAGCAAAATCGGTGAAATTGAAAACAGGAAATCAAAAGAGAAAAATCAATGAACCCAAAGGCTGGTTCTTTGAAAAAATCAATACAATTGATAAGCCTCTAATCAGGATAATTAAAAGAGAGAGAGGATGCAAATTTAATTGTAAATTTATCCAAATTAATTTTTATGAATGACTGTGCCTAACGACTGGTTCACAAAAATTATTGAAAATTTAATGATCATTACTCATGAACTCGTAAGAGCTGGCACCACCACACCGCTGGCTGTCTTGTAAGTCAGTAACATTTCCTGGAGAAGGTGAAACCTCGGTGAGTCTTAGCAGGTAAGCAGGAATCAACTGCCAAATGGACTTGCAGATGGAAAGGGAGATGGACACACTATGGCTCAGAGATCATCCGATGGGGAGTGAATGGAAATACGAGCTGTTCTGTGTTTGAGCTTGAGTTGAAATTCTCAGAAAGCAAGGGCCATGATAGAAAAGATCCTGCAAACTGCATTAAAGAGCTTGGCATTTATCCATTTATCCAACAGACCATGGGGTGCTGCTGAAGAATTTAAAGTAGGGAATATATTATTCAGATTTATGGTTGAGGCATGACCTCTGGCCAGTCCTTGTAGAATGAACTTGAGAGAGATCAAGACTAGAGACACATAAACGAACTAAGAGACTGTTGCAGTGACTCAGAGAAGTGATGACAGGAGCTGACTCAGGACAGTTGCATTTAAAAAGTAGAGGTGACAGATCCCAGAAATACTTAGCTGGTAAAATCAGAAGAACTGGGGATTGGTTAAAAATGGACAGGGGTGAAAGAGGAAAATTGATAGGGGCTTCCAGGTTTCTAGCTCACCTTATGGATTTGGGGAACAAGTCCAAAAAATGCAATCAAGAAGGGTGATTAGATTTTGGGGGTATGCTGATTAATTCAGTCGATAGGCAGACTATCAGTTATTTTGGGACCTCTGTGTGGAAATATCTTACAAGTCTAGCTGAAGATAAAACTGATATGGAGGTGGTAATTAAAACCTCAGTAAAGGATGGACTCTTGAGGTAAAAGTGGGGAGCAGTAAGGGATATGGACCAAAACAGAGCCTGAAGCTACATCAGCCTTAAAGGATTGACAGAGGGATGAGGGCCAGTTCTGGAAGCAGAAGGACTGAGCAGAGAGGTAGGAAGCAAATAGGAAACCATGTAGCAGCCGTCCAGAAGTAGAGACCATTTAAAAAGCAAGGACTGAGAAATTATGCCAATAATGCCAAATGAAATGCAGTTGCTGTTTTTTAAGTTTTTACACCTAAAATTAAAATATGTATTTTTCATGTTATAAAATACAATTTACTTATCATCTCAGTTGGTGTTCTTGCTTTTACAAAATTTTATTATACAAATAGTATTGTCTTATTATGGAATAATAAAATATAGACATAAAAGAAAAGAAACACACTTTTTTCCCCCTTTCCAGAGTTACTAGCCATTAACATTTCAAATTATGTGATTTTAGGACTTTTCTATATGTGTGTGCATGTATACACTCATTAAAATTAATATGTATTTCACTGATAAGCAAATGCACTGTACAATTTATAAAATATTTTGACTATAATATTAAGCATGGGATGTATTATAATGTGTAAAATGAATGCCCATTACTGAATATTTTAAATTACTATCATTATATTTATCTATTTTAGGAATTGCTACAATAAAGGTCTTTGTATTTCAAACTTTTGTATTTAATTTTTCTTCTTCTAGGAACATAATCCTAATGTAGAATTAACTGAGTTAATGGATATGGACACTTTTAAGAATTTGATATATTTTGCAACATACTTTCCAAAAATGTAGGTCTGATTGGATTTCACCAGCCCTGTAAAATATGCTCATTTTCCTGGGACATCAGCAATATTAAGTGTTCCCCAATTTTATCTGTATTTTAAAATAGTTTCCATAGATCTTGCATAGAGAATGTAAGACAGATTTTTAAATCAAAATTTTTTACATCATGTTATAAAGTAGATGTAAAATCATAATGAACAAAGTAGCAGGTGACACCCTACTTCAGCTGGGTGGACCATCACAGTTTCCTATGTGCAGCCTCTCTCGTTGATTTGTTATGGTGAGTGTGCCTTGCTCCTACTCTGTATTTGTGTTCAAGCTTCTCTGTGGGTTACCCACTGTTTGGACAGCCTTCCTCTCTCTATTCTTCTTGTCCAAATTGTAAATTTCTTCAGGCTATTTCTGACATCTCCAATACCTATTACACAATCCACAATTTAATATTCAGTTACATCCTTTCTTGGATTGTATGTACGTTTACTTTTCTCACTTGGGCTACAAGATCTTGAGAGAAAAGATAATGTAATTTAGTCATTCCCAGTTATCATCATGAAATGCCCTTGCTTGGCTTTGGGTAGGTTCATGGGAAATACAGAGAATAGCACAAAATCATAACCCCATTGGATTTATACTAACTAGTTAATTGCCTATTTAGCAAAATGCAGAAATTAACTGAAAAAATTTCATCAACATTTTATAGACTGCTATATATATATATTGGATGGCGTTCTGAATAATTTTAGAAAGGAAAGTTGTGACCTATGATGTGTGCGTGTTTTATATTGTAAAGGGGTGGAGAGCATGTGGGTAGGGGAAGGGACAGATCTAGATGAACTCTTTTGTGAAACTGTGAAAGCTAGGTTAAAGAAATATTAAGTGAACTCCTTCAACTAGGAACCTGGTAGGTAGGAGAAAATTTTATCTAGAACCTAGATATGCTGACTTTCTGGTCAAAGAAGTTTTTGCCACCAAACTAATACCTATATATTTTCAGTTCTATTTCTTCATGAACAACGTATTCAGAAAATATTTATAAAATCTATAATTTAGACTCAATCTTGAAGAATAAGCTTTATAGCTATTTAAGGGATTGGAGCCAGAGAGAAACTTAGGGAACTTCACAAATTTTCCACTTGTCACTATTTCTCATGAAGCAAATAACTTTTCTATCTATGTATGATACTTTTTCTATGTATGTTTTCTTTTTAATAACCACCTTCATTTGAAAATGCAATTTCTATTTAAATACATAGGTAAAATGCCTTCAGGTTATCACCACACCAATTACTTTTGAAACAATATATCACATTTGCTATAGATGTCCCCACAGTGTACCTTTGTTTAAATAAAAGCACGAGTATCAGAAAATCTGTTTAGAAAAGAATGTCTCTAGCCTCTCTGAGTAGAGTTTAATAGGTATGTAGATGTGTGAATGTTTGTGTTTTTACATGTAGCTCTCAGGTAACAGGTAATAGAATTAGAGATGTCTTGATGATGTTATTGGTGATCGGTGATGTTACCCTTCAGTATATTGGTAATACTTTCACAGGCTTAGGTAACTGTTAAATGCTGGCCCATCTGTATCCTCATGCTTAAGGGCTGCCTGTACATATAGTTACGTGTTCAGAGAGGCATACATACACACTCACACACCATGAAGCTGAGGATGTGCACATGATGTAATTGAGATGAGCACTTAAGGGGAATTTCCCTCCCTTTTGTGACCATCACAGGATATGATCTCATAATTTTCCAAACCACATTAATAAATCTTTGACTTCTAAGTTTGCCATGCAGAGATCTCTCTTCATTTTCATTTTTTCAGCAATTCGACCTCCAGGGGAGTTGCAGCAAAAAGAGGATTCAGCTGTGTGGTTGGTGTCCCACATGCTCCGGAACACTGTTCCCGGACTGCCTCTGAGGGGCGGGCACACATGCCTGTGGGTGTGCTGGCAGTGATTAGTGGGGTCTACACAATAGAGTAAAATCCGGATGTCAAGGGTTTTTCAGTCTGACCTCCAACCTCAGCTCTCTCAGTGGAGAAACTCACAGCTCCCATTTGCTCCACCTGCCTACGTGGGTACCCTTTCCCTCATGAAGGAGCCCTTATAATAGAAAGGACTCCTGTTTCAAGCTGGGTTCTGTTTCTTTCTTTATATCCTCAGGATGTAATTATCGTATGATAAGCACCTTTGTGTCTAATGACTTAATTAGGTAATCACGTAAGTGCTGTAAGTGATGTTTTGTGCGATGAAAATGTGTAATCTGTAGTAAGTCATCAAAGGCCCTCAGTGCTGGCCAGGAAAGCATAAATAACCAGCGTAGGAGTTTAATTTCTCTCCCCTCAGACAGGTCTTTTCTTGTGAGTGGAGAGAGGTGAGAGAGAAAATTTCTTTATCCTAAATAGATGAAGGAGGGTGTAATGGTGTTTTCCTGAGCTCTGACACTTTTAAATCTGTCCTCCACACATACACGCAGAATTTAACGTATGATTGCTGTTTTTTCTCAAAATAAGGCTCATTAATTGGAAAGCAGCAACAGCTGTTTGCTGCCGTTTCTTTTTCTTTCGCTTTTCTTTTTCTTGACAGTGTTTATGTGTGTTCTGGCATGCATGCTTAGCAGGTAAAATATTGGCGTTTTTGGAACCATAACATTTCAGTTTTGTTCCAGCACTCAGAAGCACACACTTTTAAGTGAAAGTGGCTCAAGATGTTATTTTGCCAAAGGTCATTAAGCAGTCTGAAGTGACTTTCTCTACAAGTATAATACGACTTGAGTGAAACAATAGACCCATTACCGTCTTGTTTTCAACTGGTTTATGTAGGAAGGGTTTTGTTGTAAACTTTGACAAATGATGTTTTTAAAATGTTTTCTTCTTTTTAGAAAAGTGTGTTAGCCCAAAAACAAAATTAAGAAAAGAAAGCACTGAAGGTTGAAAAACCTGTCTTTGCAGTTTTCTAACTCTCTGTTCAGGTCTCCTTAAATTCAAATATTAAATGGTTATTTTTTCCATTAGTTAACTAAGTGGGCACTGCAAGAAATTGGCCCAATCTCAATTAGTCTTACTGTAAGTTTGAAGAATTACATAGTATTTTAACCTTTACAAATATTTTGCATTTTTTTTTCATTTTGCTTTTTGCCTTTTCCAGAAAAGCTTCTGAAATCATGCCAGTCTAAAATAATATTTTCTTACCCTAAAATTCTATAACATTATGTATATCTTTGATCTGTCAATTTACCACCAATCGTTTATTCATTCTACACTTATTCATTTTCATTTAATAGACTTTTAAAAAATGTCTACTGTCCTTTTGGTTCTAGGACTTCTTTTGTCATATGGAATTGTCATGGTTCATTTTTGGATAAAAATGTCATTGAACTTATTGTTTACTGTTTTATTGTATGACACAAGAAGTTTCTAACCTTCTAAGGGTCAAGGCCTCACACAGTATGTACTGGCAATAATTACTGGATTTTCATTTTAAACCATTTTTCTAGAGAACAACTCTATGAAAGACCTATTTCTTTGTATTGTTGATGTCACTAAATAAAACATTTTACACTGAATATTTGCACATTCTACATGTCTTTCCTCTTGGAGAAGTCTAACAACAGACCCAAATGAAATGTAGCAAAGCATGCTGGTCAAAACAGTGGTGTGTGGCTCAAGCCCAAGAGTTTGCAGAGAAGCAGTTAATTTCTCATAAAGTGAGGGGATAGGGGCAAGAGGTAGACAGGGGTTTGTAGATTGGAGTATAGGAGTGATGGATACTTTTACATGCCCTGCTGCACCAGAAGAGCAGTGATTTCTGATAGAAAATGCTAGGACATCCTCAAACATCGTAATACAACTTTCCAAATTAGTTTGACAAATTTGAGCCCACCAAATTTCCAGAAACACAATGGCAATTCTTAGTTTGCTTTGATGGATTTCCAGAAATGGGAAAGACCTCAGAGACAATCCAATCTCATGATTTTTAAAAGGTGTTGGGTATCACCTTAAGATTGAAAATTCTAAAACTGCGGAACCTTCCTATAGATTTAGTATTAGTTCTTAGGAATGAATGGCTGGGGTTAACATTCAGAAGAGATATTTTGTAGATAGGGAAGCAAAAGGGTAAAATGAAAACTGACCCGTAACAAGGCAATCAGAAGATGGGGAGCTCTCTTGTGTGTAGAGAAAGGGGCCACTCTGAGCTTCAAGTGAATCATACCTGTAATCCAGTCTGGCAAATTTTGGGTGGGCACACAATATTAGATGATGTCATATTGTGGAGTGTTTGAACAAAGAATCTATCCTTTCAGCCAAAAATGTGTATAAGGCAGAAATGGAAGAGAGAGAAAGAGATACTTTTTGATAATAGATTTAATCAGAATGTTGTAAAAAACAAAGCAAGACTTTTGACAGAGGTGAGCAAAGCCTCTCTATATGGTAATGAACTATTCACCACTTTGACCTGCATCAGTGAGAGGGAGACCATTATCAAGGCTGGGAGTGCTAGAAAGAACATTAGCATAACGTATATAAAGAACAATCTACTCCATGGGTGATACTCCTTCAGGTCACTTAGAAAAATAGGTTTTACTGATTTCTCAAAGTTGGTTGATGCAAACTTTATGAGTAATTTTGAAGAAAAAAATGGGCATATATCTAGCTTAGTTCTCAGATGCCATAGGTGATAGATATTAGATCACCATAAACCCTCAAAAAGAAATATTTTCTGAATTCATATGAATTGAAGCAAAACCCTTAGTGAGAGCAGAAGAAAAGAGGGGTGGTTTGGGGAGTCAGAAAATGTTCTTCTGCAGAGGTTGGATATTTACAAAAATAAGAACTGAGCTCCTAAAAATTCTTACACATTTACACAGAGTAAAAATGAGTGCTAGAAAATTTTTCAGTCAAGATAATTAAAGAGTGGAACCACAGCTTATGATAGTTTTTTTTTCTTTTAATCAGCACTTATAGCACAGTGCCTTTGTTTGAGGGATATCTTTTAAATTTTAAATGAATAAATGAAAGATGTGCGATAGCAAAATGCTTTCCTTTTAGATTATTATTTTGTGATACAATACACTTGAAAATAAGTCCCATGTTATTTAACACCAAGAACAGATGCCTCATCTTATTCGGCTCATACATCCTCAGTAAAAAATCAGTATTTGAAGCAGAAAAGTAAAATAGAATAATGCGGGAGGTGTGGTGAAATGATGGAGAAATGGCAGGAGCCAAATGTGCAAGTTTGGAGTGTCCCTGTCAACTTCAGTCTTTATTCTTATCACATGGAAGGCCGATGACCTGGAACAGTGTCACTGAGAATCAGCTGAAACCCTGAGTCATTAGAGAATTCAATATTCCAATTTAACCAAAAGAAATCAAGAATCTGAGATCAGATTAATTTTATCCCATATTTTCTGTTTCTATGGAGGCTGCTATCAGCTAATTCCTGCAGGAAATTCTTTTTTATACTTAACCCTACTCTCTTGTGCTGTAGTTGACACTAGTATCACTTATATCCATGATTTCTGTCCTCAGTAGAGATTAAAAGCAGCTGTTTGCAACCTGCAACACTAAGATGCTAACAGAACTTTCGGCAGAACTGGAGACCATTATTAAGCTGTCCTTCGGACTTCACATTCTCAGGCTGAACAATTTCTGTTCTTCAACCTTTCTTATTACTCTCATTCTTTAACCTGTGAACCATCCCCATGGTTCTCTGCAGCTGTTTGCCCACGGTTTGCTGGAAGGCAGGCCAGGAACGGCTATTTCTAAGTGAGCGCTATGAGTCAGGCTCCCCTTCCAGCCCAGAGAGCAAACCCTACTCAACCACCAGCCTAGAAGTCTTAGGAAGAGAGAGCTGGTATTGGGAACCAGTCAGAATGGTCGAAGTTCAGAAAGAACCAATCAGAGCGACCTCAAGGTCAGAGTCCCACACGGTGAGAAAGCCTGTCCTCTGAGCATGGTGAAGTCTGAACAGCAAAGTAAAGAGCTCCACAAAGTAGGCAGATGTCAGATGGCAGTCCATGCATGTCACTTTTTCAGGGCTTATGAGCACAGCCAAAGATGCCTGAATATCAGAGGAGCTGGATGTCTATGCCAGGTGCCTAGCCAAATATGATTAATGAAGAGACCAGAAAACAAGACAAACATTCTGAGCACTCAGAACACCAAGAGAAGAAGGAAATGCTTATCCTGATCCAGTGTCAGGTTTCCTGGAGGGAACTTTTCCCTGCTTCCTTTCTAGGAGCAAGGTTTTAAGACTTATTATGCACACTGCCTCACCATCTCCCAATATATGGTAAGTTTGCACAAGTGACTGGAGTAAGAAGTGTGAAAAGCTATCATCAACATCTTTCAAACAACCTATTAACAATCATTATTGAGTATTCTTTTAATGAATATCTATTGTGTACCTACCAAGCACGGAATGCTAAATCATCATTTCAGTTCTAGACTATTCCCCCTAATTAAGTCCTCTATTTATTTTTCTGATGAGAACAACAAATAAGTACTTTCATGGCAGAGCATGAAGGAAATTGGAGGGAAATAGAAATGTCTTGCATAACAAAAAGATTTTCATTTATTCCACAAATATTCTTGATTACTTAGTACAGTCTGGTACTAAATAAAACTTGATATCTAAACTCAAGGAGATTACACTCTGAAAAGAAGCTGGCAATTAAAATAAGCTAGTAAAATTCTGCAATACACAGAGGAATAAAATATTATTCTTAAATAAAAGTTAATGAATCTTCAATCTCCTTTATAGACTAAATAGGCACATGGATATTTTACATGGCTTGTAGCGGGGCCACTTTTTAAAACATTTTTGCTTTATGTATGTAATGCTATAACATGAAAAGTCCTTTAAAGTTACTTCTTGCAAAATTTTCTGAGACTATGCTTAGATAAAATAAAAGGAATGGGTTTTATGAACAAGACCAAGGAGTAGAGCTGGGTTTTCATGGTTCAAATACAGCCTTGTTTCTACTGGCTTTTTTTTTTTTTTAACTGCAAGTTTAGTAAGCAGTTTCTCTGACTAACTGTTGTTTACAGGTAGTCTCCATGCAGGTGTGACTGTCAAATCAGACAGTGTTTAAGCCTACTTTTTGTAGTGTTAAAATCAGTTAACGAAATACTTAAGCAAAGTTGTTGTAGGATAAAATATGGCTTTTATTTATTTACATCTGTCTTCTCTTCAACAATGATTGTGAAACTGTTATGTCAATAGTGACCTTTTAAAATAAAGGTGTTTAAAATAGCACCCATGAAGAAGATGAGGAACATGAGGAAGGGAAAAAGAAATAGAAATAAAAGGGCAAAAGGTGACTAACAAACGTAATAGCTTGAAATTTAATCATGTTCATTTTAAGACCAAACTCACAAACTTTTGGATTAATTCCAAGTGCTCTGGGAGCCTTTCCAAATAAATAGTCAAAAGTGTATTAACAGTATATGGACTTTAAATTGTCAAAGGTAACTGTCCTTCCTAGGGAAAAATGAAATTCAGATTAGTAGTGTCTGTATTTTACCCGCAATCAAGGAAAGTCCAGCACTATTGATGCCAAGAGAAAGTTTCCTGTTTTCCTTTGAATGACAGAAACAGATATCAACGCTGTCATACAACCAGCCAGGTCTGGGATTAATTCCTTGGCCAAAATGAACAGATACAAAAGACTTTTCAGAGAAGCTGCACTTTTCTACTTTCCCCGTGGTGCTGGTATTTAAAACAAACAAGCCCAACCAAAAAGAAGGAGGGGAAAGAGGTTTTCAAACAGGAGAAAACAAAACCAATAAAAACCTACCATTACTCATTTTAAAAAGGAAATGGGCCAGCTATTCAGTACTATCTGTCTACTCAAGGGCTTATATTTTCTTTAGGCCTTCATTATTTAGTGGTAATTCCCTTGCTTAAAAGTAAGCAATCCAAACCTACTAGAGAGCATTGTTTTATATAATAGAAAAGTATTAGGTTCAGGTCTAATATTTCAGTCTTTATAAGTTGTGGATGTAACAATGGATGCATATTAATTTGTTTAACCAGCATAAGCTGTTTTCCAGTGTCAAAATGCAAAGTTACAAACTACTTAAACAAAATTTAATACATCAGCTGAGAGTCCCCACTTTCCCTCACCCTCAACCCAGCTCCATTCCCAACCTGGCCCAGGATATTTACTGCTTTGAGAGTTTCCATTCCTCTTTACTTAATTATTCTAATCTTCAATTTTTTTGTGTGTGTGTGCATAAATTCAGTTGGCCGTTTCTTTTTTCTTAAGAAATATATATAAATATGTCTATAATATATATATATGTGTATATATTTATGTAACAATACACATACAAATTATTTTTCCATATGACTACATAAACAGAGGATACCTGTCTTGATTAATATCCTTTCAGAAAAAACATTGGACACTGACAGTTACTACTATAATCTAGTAATTTAATGTGAAAATCTATCTCCAAGTTCTACCCAGGTCCCCCTTCAAAAAAAACTGAACATTAAATCATCAATCACACCAAGGTACACCTGATGTCTTAAACTCTGTCACAAATCTTTTAGACTTCATTGAAATGCAAAGTTAGTGGGGAAAGAAAAGAAAGAAAACTTAATATGTGCCAGTGAGTAAATTTCCACCTGAGGTTTGGGTACATTTTAACTTTCAGGTGGATGTCATGCCCCAAATTATAAAGATAAAGATGTTTTTAGTAAAGGCCTACTAAGAAATAGAATCTTTGATGTAGAATAATTAAATAGAATTTTAAGGCTACGTTTTTTGATAATGTCCATACTGTTGCATTTATCAGACTATAATTAAAAGAAGTGATTGTGAGTCATTCATCATCTCTTTCTGATATCTGACATCACAGTTCTTGTGACTACTAGGAAGCTTATTTTAGCCACCCTGTTTGTGAATGTGCTTTAGTGAATGTGAATGTGAATATACATGATTTTTAAACTACATATAAGTTCTTGGAGTTTTATATCATCTGAATCTCTAAAATCAAGTAAAACATCTCATTTATCAACACCATTTCATTGATACTACTTACAACTCTACAACATTGCGGCATTGTATGGGAATAGGTAAAGAACATATATTGTTGGCTAGTTGTTTCTATTTCAATTCAATTTTAGGTTACTGAAGTGAGCTTATACTTATTTGAAAAAAAATCTTTCTGAAATGAAATCTGATCATGTTATCCTCTGGCTTACAATTCTGGGCTAGGTGATGCTCCAGTAGTAATAAATAAATTCCTAAATACCAGTGACTTAACCAGCAAGATACAGATTTATTTGTCATTAACGTCATAGCCGAAGGTGGGTCAGGTAGCTCTCCTCTGTAGCTTGCCTGCTCTAAGCAGTGACTCAGGGACCCAGATAGTTTCCGTTTGCAATTCCATCTCTGAAGTTCTTTGCTCCCATTGTACTATGCTCATTTGCATTTTATACTTTTCATTTATATTCTTTGTATATCATTATTTTGGTCCACTTACTTTTTGTCTCTTCTATTTATTATGAACTTCACAAGGGCAGATATTTTTGCAGTTCTACCCAGAGATAGTGTCAGATCCCAAAGGTAAAGGGCTCCGTCCTATACAACTCCGCTCAACTTCAGAGGCCAATATCAAGCCCAGGCTGTTACCTGTGTTTCTGACTGATAGGGTATAAATCAGAGGTTCCCACTACCCTCACCTTGGGTCTAATTAATAGGCTAGAACGACTCACAGAACTCAGGAAATCCATTTACTCATCAGATTACCAGTCAGATGAAGAGATACATAGGGCCAGGTCCTCAACAAAGACCTTCTTTTCTCATGGAGCTGAGGCTCAGCATGGTGTCATACTGGGTCCCCAACCTGGAAGCTCTCCAACCCCCCTCCTTTTGGGTTTTTATGGAGGCTTCATTACAAAGGCATGGTTGATTTAATCATTCGCCATTAGTGATTGATTCAACATCCAGTCCCTCACCTCTTCCCAGAAATAAGGGCTAGGGCTGAAAGTTCCTATCCTCTGTTCATGGTGGATGCTCCTGGCAACCAGGCTCCATACTCAGGTGCTTTTCAAAAGTCACCTCATTAATATATACCTAGGTGGGGAAGAAAGGGCTTATTGTGGATAACAAGACACCCATCTCACCTTTATGGCTCTAAAAGCATTTTCAGGAACTGAGGGCAAGGGACCGAATATAACAAAAGCTGCTCCCATTTTTCTTATCACTCAGGAAGTTCCAACAGTTTTGACTGCTATGAGCCAGGAACCAAGGACTAAGACCAAATATATGTGAGAAATATATTTTGATCATCTGGAAGACCGTATCTATGCATTTCTTATAAATCACAGCATCACAGATATGTAATCAAACAAACGTTAACCAGTTGTGATAGGTAAAGCAATATATTACATATATGGGGTACAGAGATGGAATTGCAAATGGAAACAATCTGGGTCCCTGAGTCACTGCTTAGAGCAGGCAAGCTACCGAGGAGAGATACCTGACCCACCTTAGGCTATGATGTTAATGATAAATAAACATGACCTTTAGTCAAAATAACCTTTGATGCATTTTGTAGCAATGCATCCTTATTTTGGTTAAGGCCTTGGATCAATTCTAACACTATGATTCTTAGTTGAAGTTGAAAATTAGCAGACTGCAGAACATAATGAAATTCATTTAAGAGAAAGCATTAAATACTTGTTTAGAAAGAAGAGATCATGGAGATAACACTTTAAACTCTATGTTTGGATTATAAATAGATAGGTACCATATTATATTTCTCTTCTCTGGGTTTGTCGGGCCTAAGTATTTTGGGTCAAGATATATAACATCACTGACTATGTATACCATGGAATTATTGCAATAAGAAACATTTTAAGTTCATTATACATGGGGCAGAAACAGATTAATGAAATTATACAGAGCTTTCCAAGAAGAAAACGTCCTAGGAAGTTTGGAAACCATGTGAATGCTGCTTTTTAAAAAAATTCAGTAACTTCTGCAGAAAACTGCTTATCAATAACTGAGGACAAGTAGCTTATTGGGGAAGAGATTACTAAGTAAATTTAGTAGGGACTTATGTTGCAGATGAATGATTAGTATGTTTGTATAAAGGCTGAAACAAGGCTGAAATGTAAGTCACATATATTCTTTTAAGTAAAAAGACTGGAGATCATTAAGGAGCCACTGCCAGAAGAAAAAATTTATTCCGTTCTCTCTTCTTAGTTTGACAAGTTGAAATCTATGTGGGGGAAGCAAAAATAAATTTCCTTCTACCCTTCTAAGTTTCTGACTGAGATTCCTCCTCCCTGTAATGAGACAGACTAACAAAGAAATAATCAGAAGTTTAATAGCATGGATGCCTCCAGTATACATGGGAGAGACCCAGGAAAACTGCATGCCTCCCAAAGTAGCTCCAGCCAGGACCTCAAATGCCATCTTCGACTAAAGAGGAAAGAAGGGTGGGGGTGGGGTAGGAAATTAGGTAAGGTGACAAGGTAGAACAGTAGACAAAGGTATGGCTGTTAGGCAGATTTAAGTAGGTGCCTTCTCCACTGACAAGAATTTCTAGAGATTTGACCAACCTCTTCCTGGTAGAGAGGGAGGCATCCTGACCCATGGAGATTTATAAAGGCACATTTCTTTTCTCTTACAAAATGTAACTTCTTGGTTTTCAGAGCTGCTTCTTTGTCTTCTATTTCTTAAAAATAATTGGCCTAAAATAATCCTGGGACAGAGACATATTTTGGGATAACAAATTCTGCTCCCCTTCACCTGGAAGGACCCTGAATCATGAGAAGCCAGGAAATTAGTGTATGCGCTCAAATGTATGAAATCTGTGCTGTTCCTGGAGCCCCTTCAGGTGGGGAGGCTTTTACATTTACATGATTTGTGAAACCCAGTAAAGGAAACCTCATTTAAAATGGAGTCTGTCATGCTCTACCACTCCTTGTCAGTTACAGACTCAATAGAAAGAGAGGGACCTCGCATTCCCAACAGAAAGAAGCCTATACTTTACTTACCCTGACAGGAGGAAGAAAAATTTTCTTTCTGCCTGGCAACAGCCCAGCCAGTGAGAGGCTGTCACAACTTAGCCAATGAAAAGCCACTCTGCTCGGACCTCTCAGGGTCCTCCAGTGGACCTTTTGTTTGTAACAGCTTCTCCAAACTCCCCTCTTTCTCTATGAAAGAATGACCCTCTGGTCTGTTCTCCCTACTTACCTATGGGTTGCCATTCCTGACTAAACTCATTTTGCTGTTAAAATACCTTGCTGTTTTATTTTTAAGGTCAACAGATTTGAACATAAGGAAAAGGATAAGGTCCTCAAAACTCCAGAAATTCAGATCAAGGGCTAAAATCTTCTGAAACTTCTAAGAGTTGAAATTCAGACTTCTTTGAACAACAAAAGTTCACACAGTTTTTGGGCTACATGCAGGCCAAGGATGAGTGAGTATGCAGGTTCATATGAGACTGTCTGTCTTTCCTGTACAGAAATCCAAAAAGGAAGAGATAAGGAAAGATACCATGCTTTATCAGAGATTTATTAGGAAAAACCTGGAGCTGACTGTGAGTCAACATGCCATACTCCTATTGTTTTGAGAAGGTGAGTTTTCTTTCCTTTCTCGATTCACTTTGTTAAAATTTGAGATAAGTTCACTCTATTATTTTGTATATATATCATACTGCTCCAGGCCTGTAAATTAGCCTATAATTCCTTCTGCACTCATCCTTGTTAGATGCTCATGAGAGACCATCAAGGGTATGGTGTGTATAACTTAATTCCCTTCATTTTCCTTAAATATTTTTTAAAAGCAGACAAATGAATCATTTTTCAGTGATACCTCACAAGTTAAGGCATTCATTCTTTTTAAAAACATTGAGCATTGTAAATAGGAAATCTGAACCAGTCTCAAGGATTAACAAAGCAAATAGCACTTATTAGATAAAATTATTATATAAAAGAGCTTTAAGAAGGGAACCTAGAGACCTAAGTGCTTAGGTATGGGCTTAACATCGCGGAGCATGACTTACAGTGACTGAGTCTCCATGCACTCATTTATAAAGACAACTCACTCAGAAGGCTGTTTCTGCCTCGACACTCTTGTCAGTTGAATTCTCTGCTGTGAGGCTGTCCTGTACACTGTATGATGTTTAGCAACATCCGTGGATTCCACCGACCAAATGCTACTATAAGTCCTATCCAAATGTGACTCCACTCAAAAAACTCTTCAGACTTTGTCAAATGTTCTCTGGGGGACAAGATCATTACTCCTGGTTGAGAACTATTAAGCTAACAGCCTTGAAGCCCCCTTATAGTTCAAAGTTTCTATAATTTTAGGTAACTGAACCCCAGCCTGAAAGTACCTGCAAGCACCTTTTCAGATTGTTGTCTCCTCTTGGGAAATATGACAAGAAAGATAAAATATGTTCTGCTGAAGTATGTTACTGGGAATGCAAAGGACTCAAGGAAAATGGGGATTTTACACAAGAATTTGCAAAGGGAAAGGAAAAAAATGCCTCCTCATATGAGGTGCTTTTAGTTTCTGTGGAATTGGAAATGTGAGCATAAAATGACAAGTACCTTTGTATCTATTGACCTTCTTTGATAGTCATCAACCTTATGCCTGCAAAGTAAAAATGTCTTTTTCCTTAGCTCCCTGGAATCCACCAAGGACTTCATTAAGACCCCTGCCGCCAGCTCCTGCTCTGAATCTCTTTCAAAGTTCTTTGCATTCAGCACCCAATCACATTTGCATATTTTCGACTTCCTCATGGATAATTTCCCCACTGTGTCCGGGGAGAAAATCATACTATTCTAGTTTTCCTTTCTTGTATTTATAGCCAGGAGCTACCGTTGTGTTTTCCCTGGCTGTGAACATTGTTTTCCTCTTCTTGTTGCTCTGATTAGTTGATGTATTCAGGACATTGGTACTTGGACGTTTCTTTCATTTTGGAATAAAACATAAAGGAGCAAAAGCATGGAATAGAGCCTCTGAAGGCTGGGGAACACATTTCCTGGTTCCAAACAAATCCATAAATAACTGACTCACCTCAGTTTCCTCCTTTAAAAATGATGTGTTTGGACTTAAAGAAATTAGTCGGAGATCACCACATGTCCAGAATTTCCTTGCATAACCTTGTGTTTTTATATTCTGATTGTGAACTTATATTTAACAAACCATAATTCTAATTTGTAGTTAAGCATGGTCAGTATATCACCAATCTATCTTCCCAGGTGAATCTAAGGACATGAGATTCTTGGGAGGCCAGAATGGTTGAATCCTTATTTCTGTCTCATTTTAAACACAAGGAAAACATGCTCCTCTTAGGGAGTGGGGCTTCTTTTTTATTTTGTTCATTTTGTTTGTCCAGTCAGTACCTTTGGTGCATGGAGGTTCTGCTATTCATGAAAATGTTTTAGGGTCTTTCGGGAGGAATTGGGGTAGCATTGCTCTAGTGCCACTAAAGCTAATGGGATAGTAGTTATTACCAGCCAATACTTGTCTGCAAATCCTACTCGATTTAAATATGGAGTGTTGAGGTCTGGAATAATTGCACGTAGAGTCCATGTTGAGGAAACTCCCCTCTTTTGGACAAAGCCTCATTCTGTTGGTTTTAATGGCAAAATCCATATGCTTAATCAGTTTTACACTCCAGGTAAGGGGATTAATCTGTTAGTAGTAAATGGATGTGTTTCTAGGAGCCATGAAGTTTATCCAATGGGTTCATTTTCCAGTTTTAATCATGAAATATGGATACAGTGATTGAAGCCATCTAATGGCATTTGGGAAGCCAAAATAATTTTTCTTTTAAGAAAGAAAGAAATATCTTTGCTACTGTTACTCTGCCCATCCCCCTGCCACTGTTGAATGTTTTACTCATTTATCATGCTAGTAAACATATCTGTGTACCCTGTAGATAAAAGTAGAAACATTAATCTATTTAGCTAATCCTTGCTTTCTTCCTAGTGAAAAAGGTATATATATCTTTCTCTCTTTTATCAGCAACAGAACCACCCTGACTCTCAACAACTTGTTCTCAGCACTTATTTCTCTCCCTCTCTTTCTTTAATAAATATACTTAGTGTTGAACACATGGCTTTCACACCTCTATTAATCTTGGCAGACTGTGGGGATGCTGAAACACGCTGGCTAGTAGGAAAGAAGATACTTTTTCATGTGGCCTTGCAATGGAAACATTTTGGGAGTGTCCAGTTCCAGTCACATTTATCTTATATGCATTCTTACTGGAGTTCTAGTCGCTTTGTTTCCATGGGGAAATTGGTGCTATAGTGAAAGATGTTAGTAAATGGTAAAATGATATTTTAAGAAATCCTGTGAGTTAATAGAAATATATTTTTTTATTTTTCCAGATTGAAAAAAAAATCTACTTTAAAAATGGATTTGAATGATTTGCTAATCTTTTCTGTAGAGGGCTACCTGTTGTTTATAAAACTGAGATTGATACTGTCACTTAATCCAGGAATGTCCATCATGTGAGACAATAGTAAGCTTAAGAGAATGAATGAATTTGCTGGAAAAGCATGAGATTTATAAACCAAAATTAGGAGAACTTTCATTAGTTGACATAAATATATAATTGTCCACACAAACTAGGATTCTTTTGAGAATGGGAGACTATGCATAAATATGCTGACACAATAGGTGTAATCCAAGACTCTTGGCAAACCTGGAGACATCGCTGCCCCGGAGTAACTCACCTGCTGCCTAGGCAGAAGGGAAGTTCCTATTTGTAGTCAGTCAGTTGAAAGGCAGTTTAAAGACATGAAAGAATTCAAGGTGAAGATAACAAATGTGTACACACACACACACACACACATATGTATGTATATATAAATTTATTCCCACATGCTTTTATGGACTAGTCATATTCTTTCTTTGAATAATATCAAACATACAATAAAATAAATCCCCAAAACATAACAACCCTTTAAATGTGCAGAACCCTCTTCAAGTGAAAGAATCACATGGGATGTGACAAATTTTATAAACCAAAGACTCTTTATTATGACTAAGTACAGGCAAATCTCTTCATAATAAGCAAGATTTGCTTCTGTAGAAGAATAGCCTGTACTCATAACCATCTATTTTCCTACATATCATGTTTTCCTGAGTGAAAATGTAACCTGTAGTTAATGGTTTGCACAAAGCTTTAAGGTTAGGAATATAAGCAGGGATAGGAACAAGGTGAGGATATTTCTAAGAAAACTGACTGAGTACTCTGGTCCCAAAGAATGCTGTGTGCAGTAAAAGGCTAGATGAATAAATGACCTACTTTATTTAGGACAATTTCCCCTTTAAAGCCTGCTTCGACATTTAAACATCCTACTAATGATAAAAAATTGGTTCCTCTTTATTTTCTACCCTGTGAAAGAAAGACCATTCATTCATTCACTTGCTCATTTATCTGGCCAGCGAACCATTCATTCAACTAGTCGATCTTTTCCATAAATATTTAGTGAGCACCCAAAATATGCCTGAAACCTACAACACACAAAACCTTACTTGGAATTCCCAAATCCAAAGAGCTCAGAACACCAAAACCCTTTATAACTTATGTGGGAGCAAAATATGACATCTCCTGACCTAATTTTGTGGAAAACCCAACCAGAATTGACTTAAAAGTATCTTCAGTCTTTGTCTATCCTTGTTAGCATGAACAGTCACATATTTTGGCTTAGAATCATTAATGTGCTTTACGGTAGTTTGCCCAGATCTGTTTGAGGTGTTCTATAACATACAGTATATGCAATCTGAGAAATTTTGGATTCTGAACTACTTCTGACCTCAGGAGTTTGGGGGAAGGGAGCTCACATGACGTAGTATATGTGCCTCTTCAGCAAGAGAAAATGACTGGAAAGCAGGCCTCATTCAAAAGGGCTCAGAGATGTAGCACTGTGAGGTATTGTCTGCATGCGTGTGTGGCTAACTTTCTTTTTTTTAAGAGTCAAAAGAATCCAATTCTTTTTCTTTGAAGGGCAGTCGACCCCTACCAGGAAGACACAGAAACATCCTGTCAAACAGCAGTGAGCAGCCTCTGCCCATGGAGTCTAAAAGAAAAATAATTGAAACATGGTGTTACTGAAGTTTCCGGCTTCCCTTCAGTCACAGAAAGGAAAAGGACAGTGAACCCAGTGGGTTTCACATGTCAGCCTTCCTGTCTCTTAGACATAAAATAACTAAAGAATCCACAGTCAGAAGAGAAAAAACCCAGAAGACTCAGGTGTTATCAAGTGGAGAATAATGTGATAGTTGATGGTCAATAGTTATTTCACGAGGTGGTGCTTCACCCACATTCAGTTCTCCTTCCAGGATGCTCCAGCTTCTCGCTTCTCACGGCTGCTGAGAGGTCTCAAGTTACCTTGATTGCCGAATTAATACACTAGAAGTCACCATTAGAATCAGAAATAAACTGCTCTTGAATACATCCATCAGGTTTGGGAATCTCTTTGGATTTTACAAGTTACAAAAATACCTCCTGACCCCTGTCTCATAAGCACTGCACTACCCATGAATCATCTTGTGCAATCCTGACCAATCTTTGCTTGGGTAGCTGCTGACTTAACTGGCAGAACAAAGAGAGGCAGCGCAGTGCAACAATGGCATAAAAAAAAACACACACAAAAGCCCAAATAACATGTGCAATGGTGCTTTTCCACATAAAGACCAAAGCTGACTCACTGGGACAATCTCTTGGGTTAAAAGGTAATAGCTATGTGTGGATTTACAGAAGCACATCAAGGTTTGTGGTGAATGACTGCAGTTGTCTTTACTGCGAACACTGCAGTGAAAACATGCACAAGCAGCTCAAGTGATTTTGGAAAAGAAACCTTCTCACAGAAGGACTAACAGAATTCTTTTTTGGATACATAGTGAGGTACCTTAAAATAAAAAAAGAGCCTTCTAGTTCAGGACTAAAAGGATCAAGGGGCTCATTGCTATATATGGGTTACAGTAAAGCTATACTAACCAAATAAAACAAGGAAGTGTTCATGTTTTCTAATTTAATCATTTTCTTCAATGATATGAAAAAAAATGACTACAGCATAGAACTCAGTCTTTGAGATGGGAGGAAAACAAAAGTCTGAAGAGTTTGACAAGACAATCCTTCATCATAGGGAATGTGCTGGATAGTCTAGACATTTTGTGCATCTGTGGAAAGCAATGTAAGGAATAAGAGGAACCAAATATAGCTATGCCTGTGCCTGCCTCATGTGTGGATTCTAAATGGTAATGTAAGATTTCATACCTATGATATGGTATAATACCTCTAAATGATCGTGTTTGGGGTGGCACAGTGGAGCATCTCATGTATAATGTGGTGGACATTACTTTAAGTGCTACATCCAACTCACAAGTTTATTTCTCTCTGAGAACTGCTTATGCTGCCCACAGAGTTGGGTCTATAAGCAGCCATGTATAAATATGTGATCAGGTCTTTAGGAATATGTTAGCTAAGTGTGGACACAAAACTTAAATTTGGCCTCTCCCGTTTTTTTCTCGTGGGAAACTGGGGCTGGGACTTTGAGGCAGCCCATTTCTTGAGCAGAAGAGATGGGAACCCAGAGGCTGTGGGATGGCAGTCTTACCAAGAAAAAAGGGAATGGACTAAATTTGGGCAGAAGAGAAGGTCAGGACACAGAGGATACTAGCTAGGTCCCACTGGCTTTCCATCTCCAAGTTTAGCTACTTACCTGCCTTCATGTTTTGTAAAACATTCTTCTGTCTTTATAATAAAGTGAAAAGAGTAACTTTCAACCAAGAGCTTATCTGTGAATTAGCTCTCAGACTAGATGAAGTACATTTCATATTCTTGAGAGTCCCTGGGCTACCTCAGTCCATCCACCTTGCCCATAGGCTATGTCTAATTATTCATTCCTAGGATATCATGAGAAAACATTTGCTATACTTATTTTGCTGTTCAGTTTCCCAATTTTTTGAGGGTTCCACTGGGTACACCTTTTCTAGTGATAACTGGCTCCATATCTTCTGTAAAATTAACCTTGCAAATAGATTCAAACTATTTGAACCACTTAAAAAGTTCTCTTAAATTCACGACAGTCAGGGAGTGGGTAAGGTGGAAAACGTAAGATAAAAGAATTCCATTCACTGATCACTTTCATACCATTTTGATTTCTTCTTTGACTGCCAAATGTCACTCAACTTTTACCTCCTCTTTTCTTCATGAAAATTCAGTTCTAATCACCCTTGAGTCACTGTTCCCATGGTCTTTTGATAACTGTGATTAGTTTATTTTACTGATGTACAGTTGATATACAAATTATATTAATTTTAGTTGTACAGCATAGTGTGAATACCGTTTTTGTTTTTGTTTTTGTTTTGTTTTGTTTTTAAGGAAAAGCTGTTTGAGATATACTGTGTGCCAGGACCTGGCTAAGAGCTTTTATTATTGTTTCTTTGAGGAATGTACTAAGGAATATTTTGCAGATGAAGAAACTGATATTTAGAGTGATTAACTGATGCATGTATTTATTAGTGGAAGAGGCCTGTGTGACACAGAACACTGTCTTTTGTCACAGACTGATTTAAATAAAATTAAAAGTCATCTCATTGATGCCAAGATTTATCCAAATATTACTAATATAACTTGATTTACATCCAATTTGCTGCTACATTCTACCTCTTACACCTAAAGATCTGCCTCTTTTCCCTATGTCTGCTCTTTTTGGTTCCCTGAACCTACTAAGGACTTCTATTTGCCAATCCATGCTTACCTCATTTCTTTACCCATTATTTATAGAATTTCTTTTCTAGGGTCTGTAGAGCTTTTCATTATTATGTTCTCAGACTCTGGATTCTTGTGTGTGGGTTCTTGTGTTTGTCTTCCCTACTTATTTGTATATGCTTTTTTGATCTAGTGCTAAATTAACTGAAAAAAAATGTGTTCCACAATCAAAATGCTCCTCTCACAAGGTTGGTCTAAATAAGAATGTACTTGTTCTCTGGTCTCCACAGTGAGAAACTAATGCCTTGTCTTGAGCCTTAGCTCTTGCTGATTTACTTACTGTGGAGAAAATGGAAGTTCCTATGGCCAGGATCTTCACCTGACCCTAAACTCCTTGATAATATAACTGGCCTACTGCCTGGAAAATGCTTCCACACCCATAGTCATTATTATTGACTAAGTCACCATATAAAGATGCTCTGGGTGGAGGCAGAGATGGAGGTGGATTACAGACCTGCAGGATGCAGACATGATTCTAGTGCTTGACCTACCGCTGAGAGAACAAAGCTGGGTATAAACCCTTTTACCCCAAAAAGGTTGTGCTGTCATTTCTCGGTCTCACTGAATCCATAGTGAACTTGCCTCGGGCTGAAAACCTCAGGCAAGACGATTACCCTTTGTTACAGCTTTCTGTTACTGCATTAAAAATAACCCTAAATCTTATTAGCTTAAAATACCAACTATTTTTATCATATTTCATGATTTTGTGGGTTTGGAATTTGGGCAGGGTTTTGACTTGGTGTTAAGATGGCAGTTAGTTGGCCTGGAGGGTCCAAGATGGCATCATTCCTTTGCTTGGCATACTGCTAGAGATGGCTTGCCTGACTGGAAGGATGTGCTGGGCTCCTCTCTCTTTCTAGTCATCTTGGATTTTCCCACATGGTCTTTTTAGCAGAGTAGTTAGATTTCCTAGATGTAGCTCTGACTCAGAGACTAAGGCTTCTAAGATTTAGGTAGTAAGTGTTGCCGGTCTTTTAAGGATGAGTTCTGGAGTTATAAAAACACAATTTCTTCTGTAGTCTGTCAATTAAAGCAGCAAAAGAGCTTTCCCCAGATCCAAGAGGAGAAATATAGACATCTCCTTTTCAAGGCAAGTGTAGAGAAAATGAAAGTTCCCATGGCCAGGAATCTTACCTGGCCCTGGTCAACTTGCCCACTGCACACATGTGGCCAATGTGTTATTATTGACTCTCTATAAAGAGCTCCACCCAGTGCTCTGGGCTACGTGGCTGCACAGAGAGCAGAGGCTGGAGTGGCAGCAGTGCTGAGGTCAGAGACTGATATGGCTGCAGGGGTGGAGAGGCCCAGAAGCAGAGATCTGCTTGCTGCATGGAGACTTCTCTGAGGCAGATGGGATTCTAGTGCTTGACGTGCCACTGTGGGAATAAAGTTGAATATAAACTGTTTCACCCCAAGAACATTCCATTGTCATTTTCAGTTTCACTGGGTCATGAGTGAACTTGCCCAGGGCTGAAACCCACTGGCAAGACAGCACATGTCTCAGATCACTTGTGGCCCTCTTTAATCCATACACTTGAGCAAGATTCTATTACTTGTCAGCAAGCATTTATGCATAGTTACATTTTCAGAAATCATAGCAGCTGCTGGTCTGTCTTCTGTGTAGGTCTTGTCAGCCTAGATTATTATGCCATGTGGAACTGATCACACACCTTGATACTGTCTTATATGGAGAGCCAGTATAGCAAAATATCATCCCTTAGCCTGTTCCTTGTCTCCCTGATTAGACCTCTAAATATTCTATCCAAGAGATGCTGTGCATTGCATACATGTAAAATGCTTCTATCAGAAATTGCAGTTCAGAAAGTGAAGTGGCTTAATCAAGATAAATAAGATATTTATCTCTATCTCACATAAAAGGAATCCAAAGGTAAGCAATTAAGGGCAGGTGTGGTGTCCATATTTCAGCAGTTTCATATTGTCTGTTTTAGTATTGTTAATGCATGGCTTCGATCCTTAAAATTACTCTACACCTATTGGTGCTCTGACTATCATAAAGGAGTTCCAGTCAGAGAAAAAGGAAAAGGGTGTCAAGAGGGGGCAAAAATGCCTGTCCATTCTCCTCTTGAGGAGCTGTAGAGAAAGTGAAGGTTCCTATGTCCAGGATTCTCACCTGGCCCTGGTCGGCTAGCTCACTACACACGTGTGGGCTATATGTTGTTATCAACTCTATATAAAGAGTTCCACCCAGTGCTCTGGGCTGCATGGCTGCAGGAGAGCAGAGGCTGGAGTGGTGGCAGCGCCGACTACAGAGACTGAGATGGCTGTGGGGGCAGAGAGGCCTGAGGCAGAGACTGGCTTGCTGTATGCAGAATCTGAGCTGACAGGATTCTAGTGATTGACCTGCCACTATAGGAATAAGGTTGGGTATAAACCCTTTCACTTCAAGAACGTTCCATTGTCATTTTTTGGTCTCACTGAATCCATAGTGAACTTTCCCAGGGCTGAAACCCATTGGCAAGACAGGAACCTTCCTGAATAGGCTCACCCAACAACTTCCATTTACTACTCCTTGTCTACCTGTTACTACCAGAAAAGGTAGGAGAGGTATGTATGAATTTAGGTAGATAGAAAACTAGTATAAAATCAGGGCTCTGTTCTAAGGATGAAAAACAGAATGGATCTTAAATAGGGAACTGGAACTCTTTTGTACAAAGTTCTAAACTGGGATTTGCTCTATCTGAGGTCAGAGGAAATCACTACTAACCCAGTGACCTTAGATTTGAAGTAAGCTCTTCTGTAACACTTCCCCAGCTGCCTTGAAAATGGCCCAAATTATACGACTAGAATTTGAAGCTTTTAACTTAAAAATCAGTTTTTTAGTAAACCCAAGTATTATGGACAGGATTGTATTATGAATTCCACTATAATTATATTTCCTAGAGAATTCATTGGTCATATTATTCTTCCCAGAGGAAGAATCAAGAAATTCAAAGATCCTTGATAGCTAAAGTGAGAAAATGGGGAAAAAAAGAGAAAAATAATTATGGGCACATTTGCCTTTATGACAATTTTTCTGAAGAGTGCCTCTACCATGCAGGAGCATGAGCATAGGTTGAAGTGATTGTTCTAAAATATTATCTCTTTTTCCTCCAGTAGCTTTCAGTGTCTGTTGAGCTTCATAAACAGTAACCTACAAAACATACATTTCCTCTTCTCCATCATGAGTATGCCATTAGTATTTGGGTTCTGAAGACTTGGACAATGTCGATGATAACCAGGCCGACAGGAAGACATGGAGGACTTCCCAAACTAGTAACTGTGCTAGTCCTTAGATGCCTGCTTTCCTTTATGTCCCACAACAGCATATGAGGTAGAAACTAAGGCCAAAACAGGTCATAAACTGTTCACTATAAGATCAGAAATGTGGTAAAGCACAAAGCCAGGTTTCCAGTCTGTGAGGGTCAGTCTACAACTTCAGGGACCTTCATTCCTATGACACCTTCTGTCCCAAGGTTTAGTTCTTTGATTCAGTGCATCCAGTTGAAGTTCAGTGCTCTCATCAGGTTTCTGGTGTTTATGAAATTTCATCCTATTTTAGATAGGCAGGTAGACAGATACTAAATACTAAGAGAACTCAATGATGCCACTAGAGTGAAAAAAAGATGAGGATGATAAACGTGATATTAATGATAAAAAGTTGCACAGAAGCAAAGCATAGATATAAGAGAGAAAGGATGAAGAAAGAGAGAAGAATGCATTCAACTCATATTTATGGAGTGCCTTCATATACCAGTCATTGGGCTAAACCAGCTTCCTCCTTGGAATTTTACACCACATGCAGATGCGTAGTTAGCTGCCTCTCTTCCTTCATTTCCTCTCTTCTTCTCCCTAACTCTGCTCTAGTCCCACAGGGTTAGACAGAGGATAAACAGAGATGAGGGAAGGAGCAGGAAAGGTCTTATGCAACCTGTATAGGTTGGTGTCAGTGTACTAGGTGGTGGACATTTTTATCAGTAGCTGCTCTAGCTGCAGAGGAATCCTATTACTGGAGTGTTTGACGTGAGCAGGCATTTTTCTGGCTAGCCAATTTTAAGTGTCACCACTCTGACAGCCCTGGGCTTCCCGTGGCCTATCTTCTGTTAGTGTCAGGTTTTATCTGCCTTCATCTGTCTTATGTCTGGTTCCTGGGAAACTAGCTGTTTATGGAATACAACCAGCTTTCTCTGGTTTTCCAGGTCTAAGCACCCTTGGTAATATTTTCTGCATGGAATATGAGCAAAGGGCTGCAGAACCACGTTTTAATGATCTATAAATAGGGTGACCATATACCCTGGTTTTGTTCAAGCTTAATAACAACTCAATTCTATGCCTAGGTGAGCTAACACCATACTTCGGAATGGATGAGTACTGGGTGCTTATAGTTTTGTTTCCAGACTAGACTCTGAGACAATAAGGAAGGCTGTATTTAGCATCCTTTTATACTAGGAAATGTGCCAAAATAAACGACTAAGATTTTATTTTATTTTCAAACACCACAAGTACCACATTTAATCATGAAGTCCACAGGAACCACCTTTCACCTCATCACTGTCAGGATATGAGAGGAACAGGCATTTTAAGGGAAAAACAAAGATGAAAGAACAAGAGTACTTCTTTCTCCCTTACTTCTAAAGCCTGGGGATTCACCCAGATGGAACTTGTTAGAACTAAACAAGATAAACACGAATAACTCCTTTCTAAAGTTTGCTTATATTCCATAGGACAAATTAGCTTAATTTGATGCCTTATTTCTAGAAGAGTCACTTTATAACCTTGTAACCTTAGCATCATCATTTAATTCTAATTAAAATGAATTCCCAAAATTTTCTTTTTAAGAAAATTTTCAAGTTCTTTAATATACTTAAAAGCAATATAATTGTGCCTCATTAAAATAATTAATAATTTTAAATTTCACTGATTTATACTGATCTTCACTTCAAGATGGTACTTTTAGGCACAGGAATTTTTGCTTTTGTTTTGTTTTATTTTTTAAACTTTCAATTTTGAAGTAATTATAGACTGAGAGGAATTTGCAAAGAAAAAGCTCAAAGTTTTAGAGACACTTACATTTTAATGTGAATGTGATCATTGGAAAAAATAATATATTGGTGATTTAGTTTGGTGAGGTAAATAGATTCAGTATTATACTTTCAAAGTCATCAAGATGTTAAAATATTTAGAGAACTAAAGTTTGAATCGTTTCCACAATACAGCCAATTTCAATTATTTAGTTATCATTGAAGACTGAGCCTTACTGCCTCATTTGCCACTAACTCATCAAGAGCATGGGATACTTGATGCTTAAATAGGGCAAATCTTTAGGGTAGGAAGTAAAATTGCAACAAAGTTTCATGTATGTCAGATATGTCTTAATGTAAACATTTGCAAAATGTGTATTTTGTAAATTTTCTAGTTTTATGCAAAACATTATCAGTACATTATCAGAGACTTGTATTATTATAGGTCCATACTTCTTGCCCATATATCAAATGCTCTGTTATATTAATTTCTCAAAATAAGCCAATCAACTTAGAGTAACTATTATTCTTCCCAGTTTTGAAATGCAGTTGTAGAGGCTTATGAAGCCTGCATTATTCATCTATGTTTATGCAGATGGTTCCTGCCCCAGCCCAGACCACACTCTACTAGGATGAGTGTATGTTTTTTTAATGTGGTGCGTCATAAATAAGTATTTGTTAAACCATGTGGATTATATTGGTGACTATTTACAACACAGTATCACTAGATTTGGAGGTGACATTTGAAAGACAACTTCAGCTGATAGAAATCTTATCAAATACGACAACTAGTGTTCCAAATTAGCCTTGATGAATACTTCTATCTACATCTGCTACTCCTTTCTTAAAAGATTAATTCAGCAAGCATTGAGAAATATCTGGAAAGGAAAAGAGTTGATTCTCAAATAAATTATATAATTAAATCCAAATGGACTGTGACAGGCCCTTTGAACCTTCATATTTTAGCCCCTTATTGGTGCAATACTGCCTGCATTTGGTTAGAGCAGGTGGTACATCAGGAACACTATGATGATTTTTTTTTTTGTCAAGTATAGCAAAAGTCTAATTGCACTACTTGTGCTTATTTTTTTTTATTGAAGTATAGTTGATGTACAATCTTACATTGATTTCAAGTATACAACACAGTAGTTTAACAGTTACCCATATTATTGAGTCCTCACCCTCACTAGTGTGTTTACTATCTGTCCACACTGGAAGTTGTTACAGCATCACTGGCTATATTCTCCATGCTATACTGCCATCCCCATGATCAACTTATATTATGACTGAGAATTTTTGTGCTCCTTTATCCCTCTCCTCTCATCCCAGCCCGTCCCCCATGGTAACCACCAGTCACTTCTCAGTGTCTATGGGTCTACTACTGTTTTGTCCACTTTGTTTTTATATTCCACAAATAAGTGAAATGACAAGATATTTGTCTTTCTCTGCCTGGTATATGTCACTTAGCATAATACCCTCTAGATCCATCCATGTTGTTGCAAATAGCAGGATTTCTTTCTTTTTGATGGTCGTCTATTGTGTAAATGTACCACATCTTCTCTATCCATTCATCTACTGATGGACACATAGGTTGCTTCCACATCTTGGCTATTGTAAATAGTTCTGTGATAAACAGGAGTGCATATGTCTTTTTGAATCTGGGATCTTGTTTTCTTTGGTAAATTCCTAGGAGTGGAATTACTAGGTCAAATGGTATTTCTATTTTTAGTTTTTTGAGAAACCTCTATATTGCTTTCCACCATGGTTGAATTAGCTTACATTCCCACCAGCAATGTAGGAGGGTTCCCCTCCTCTCCAGCATTTGTTGTTTCTTGTCTTTTGGATGTTGGCCATCCTAACTGGTGTGAGGTGATATCTCATTGTGGTTTTAATTTGCATTTTCCTGATGATTAATTATGCAGAGCATCTTTTCATGTGCCTGTTGGCAATTCGGATTTCTTCTTTGGAGAAGTGTCTGTTCAGATCCTCCACCCAGTTTTTAATCAGGTTGTTTTACGGGTGTTGATGTATATGAGTTCTTTATATACTTTGGGTGTTAACCTCTTATCGGATAAATTGTTCATGAAAATATTCTCCCATAGTAGGTTGCCTTTTTGTTCTGCTGATGGTGTCCTTTGCTGTACAGAAGCTTTTTAGTTTGATGTAGTTCCACTTGTTCACTTTTGATTTTGTTTCCCTTGCCCGAGATGTGTTCAGGAAAAAGTTGCTCATGTTTATATTCAAGAGATATTTGCCTATGTTTTCTTCTAAGTGTTTTATGGTTTCATGACTTACATTCAGGTCTTTGATCCATTTCAAGTTTACTTTTGTGTATAGTTAGACAATAATTCAGTTTCACTCTCTTACATGTAGCTCTGCAGTTTTTCCAACACTAGTTGTTAAAGAGATTTTGTTTTACCTATTGTATATTCATGGCTCCTTGGTCATATATTAGTTGGCCATATATGCATGGGTTCATATATGGGCTCTCTGTTCTGTTCCACTGATCTATGGGTACTTACGCTTATTTTTTTTTCTACTGTATATCTTAGACCATGGGATATCAGTTTTTATCAGTTGCTTACAAATAATAAAAAGCCATTTTTTAAGATTTAATATTTGCCTTCATTTGACATTTTATAGCCTTCTTTTAAATAAGTGTTACACTGAAAACAATTTGGAAAAGAAGCTGAGCTTCCTGCATCCCAGAACAGGTTATCATACTTACTAGGACTGATAAGAAGGTTACCTACTTTTTCCCTGAAGTTAACCTTTGAGATTCAATTGGCTCACTATCCCATGGCCAATGCCTTGCTAAAGAATAGAATTTCTAAGCTTAAAATCTATTCATCTGGAGAGGAACTGCAGTAATTATTCTCAAAAACTAAACATACATGGAGGGTATTTGTCTCAGTCAGATCACTGTAAGTCAACTCTGAGAAAGGTGCTGAAAGATGGGCCCAAAGGCAATAAAATTTGGTGGCAATGAGGAAGAAAAGTACTGTCAAATTTTTGTTCCCCCAATCATCAGTGATTACATGTTTCCTGTGCTCTTACAGCTAACCTCTTTTGTTCTCTAAACTTCCCTATCTAATGTGTGCAAAGATACGTCCCTTGACCATTCAGATCACTCAACAAGTCCATGTGGACCCCCAGTTATGGAAAAACACGGTGGGGAATAGAAACAGTACAAGTTCTCCAGCATCCAAACATTCAGGCTGATGTTTATGCAGAATTGGTGCCCCTCTTTAACTCTGTTCTGATGTAGCATAACACACAAATAGGACTGTCTCACAGGAAAAAAGGCAATGCCACATGGACATAATTTATAAGTTAATTAGCACAGTCCACTGTGGCCAAGCAGTGACAGATGTGACACCTGCTTTCAGGAAAAAAAATGAGAAAGAGGAAAGAATAGCAGAGGTCAGTCCTTCTCTAGGGAGATTTGTGGCATACACAGGTCATACTGGCTGGTATATACAACAGCATTTTAATAGAACAAAATATCTTCAAAAGGCAAATTATAAATATGAATGCAATTAAAAAACACAAACTAAATTCTCTAATCAAATGAACAGTCAAATATATGTACTAGGGGGAGGCATTTGCACACCAAGTGTTGTTTTGAGCATTAGAATGTTTCTCATATTTTAAAAATCAATTGATTTGCCTAATATATTATTTAAAAGTTTTCTATAAACTTTTTTTTTTCAGTTAAAGAGAGCAATTAAACTGGCCAAATCTTTGTACAGAGTAAAGTGAGCAGTGGAGGGAAGTACTTTATAGTAATATGTAAAATTTGTTCTATTTTGCTAGGATATATAATGTGAGCAAAAATAATCACACCATCTAAGAATTCTATCTTAGGCAGTTTTGGGTCAAACTAGGATGATCTGTGAACATGAGTTTAGGTAGTATTTGATTAAAACCAAGAGCTTCTTGTCAGGGTTGTAAGAATTCAGCATCTGTTTGTGCAACCTTAACCATCAGCCTAAAAACACCAAACACGCATAAAGCTGTCACCACCCATTCTAGTGTTGAACGGTTTTCATCCCCAGGCTGAGGTAGATATTTCCATGCAGAAAGTTTGTGGAGGAGATCAACACATCCAGGGGAGTGAAGGAAAGCAGGATGGGGCAAAGAGAGAAGTTGAACTGCAAAGAGGCTGCATCTGTAAAGAAGGGAACAGTTTTCCTCAACCCTCTAAGGGCCCCTGGCTAGATCGACAAATTAACAAAGAGTGATGAACAGGAGAAGAGCAAACAGATTTATTTAATATAAGTTTTATGTGACACAGATGTCTTCATTAGGAATAAAGACCCCATGAAATAACTATGCTGATTTGTTTTTATGCTGAATTTGATGAAGAGTGTCCAGTCTTGGGAGCAGAGATCAGCTAGGGAGTATGAGGCAATTGGAAGGGCTGCTTAGCAAGGCCTGATGGATTCTTCTTGTCACCTCATCGTCTTTGAAGTTAAAGATGCTCCTTCCCTCTGGGCATAGGGAGGACACCTCTTACAAGAGGGTTTTGAATTGTTTCAGAGAAGAAGGTAAAGGGAGGAGGAGGTCACAGGGACCTTCCTGCTTCTGCCACCTTCTCAAACTCCTTCTGTTTAAAATATTCAATATGCCAAGGTGCTATATGTGAGGCAGCATGTCCTGAACTCCATTATAACATAGTGTCTTGCCAGTGGGTTTCAGCCCTGGGCAAGTTTGCTACGGGTTCAATGTGACCAAAGAAACTGACAGCAAAACTGTTCTTGGGGTAAAAGGGTTATACCCAACCTAATTTCCAGGGTGGCAGGTCAGTCACTAAAATTCCCTTCACTCAGAGCGAGTCTGTATGCAGCAAGCCGGTCTCTGCCTCTGGGCTCCTCTGTCTGCACAGTCGTCCCACACAGCCGTCCTCTGGGCCTCTGTCCTCAGCTCTGCCACCACTCCAGCCTCTGCTCTGCTCTCCTGCAGCCTTGCAACCATACCACCATGTCGTGCCCAGAGCACTGGGTGGAGCTCTTTATATAGAGTCAACAGCCATGTACTGCCCACAGACGTGCAGTGAGCTAGTCAACCAGGGTCAGGTGAGAATCCTGGCCACAGGAACTCTCATTTTATCCACACATAGGCATTAGCTAAATCCAAAGCAAATTCAGATACTGAGTTGGCCCTGTTGGGGAGGAAAAATTTTGCTCTACCCTTCAAGTTTCCTCTATCTGCTCTAACAATCAAATTAACATGAGACAGATTAACAGGAGAAAATCAAATTTACTTATGCATGTGTGGGGAATCTACACAGACAGGACATTCCCAAAGACAGTCAGGCAAAATGCGGTATACTTTTCATCCTGACCTAAGGAGAGGGGGTAGGAGTCTGGGACTTCAAAGGGAAAAGGAAGCAATTCACAGGAAGATGAAAGAGTAAATTTTTGGTAAACAAATGTTTGCTGGGCTCCCCAGAAACAACAGGACATAAAGAATTATAGCAGATTTTGCCCAATTCATCCCTACCACTCTTAGCTCATATTATAATGTAGTTACCTATGGTGATAGCTCTCTTCCTGGAGCTGATCCTCTATCTAGGATTTTTTCATGCGATTAGGGGGAAGGCCAAAGTTTCTTTCTGAGTCTTTTGGGCCTTAATTGTTTTCAGCTTGACATCGTCTGCATGTCAAAGTGGCATGTCTTGGGGCAGCCTGCTCTTCACCCCTGTTGCCCTAAGAGGTGTCCCAAAGTTTTCCTTTTTACCACCCTCATTCCCAAACATATTTCAGCCATGTATATATATTTTTAAGACTATAATCTATGAAAACATAAACTTAATAGTTTCAAACACCAAATTCAGAGTTTTCATTTTGTTTTTCATATAAAAAAAATTAAATGGAGAATTCTGGGAAGATGGTGGTGTGAGCAGGGCGGTGGAAATGTCCTCCCCAAACCATATATATTTATGAAAATATAACAAATACAACTGTTCCTAAAAGAGAGACCAGAAGGTACAGTACAACAGCCAGGCTAGAACTGCACTTGCAGGGACTCAGCACCTCATGAAGTGGGTAGGATATGGGGACACGACATGGCAGGATCCAAGCGCTCCCCCACCCCAGTGCACTGGTGGGATGAAAGAATTCAGAGTGGGGAGGGAGTGGAGGCATGGGCCTGCCAAATAATTAGCCCTGGTGATTTGCGCTGGGAGTCCTGACTCACATCGCGTGGTGTATCATCGGAGACTAGAGAGACAGAGGGGCAGGATCTGAGAGGGATGGCACAGCTGGGTCCTCTCAGCTGGCTCCCTGGGACAAAAGAAAAGCGCGCGCTTTTTTAAAAGGCCTAAAGAGACAAGGGCCCAACAGCGGAACAAAATTGTCCCAGCGCACTCAGCCCAGCAGGCTGGGAGTCCTGGGGAATTTTGGGCCCTTGGCCGGCGACCGGACAAAGGAGCTGTGCCAAGGCTTCTCACAGATATCAGCAGCATTCGTTCCCCCCTCGGCCGGCGCCACAAAGGGTCCGACGGAACGGAATAGGGGAGCAACAGTGCCACCTACAGCATCCTCATAGAATCAACTCCTGGCGGGCGTTTTTCTTTTCTTTTTTTCTTTTTAAAAGTCTTAAAGAGCCCAACTGACACACATGGTGCCTACCAGCGACCACTTCGCCATGAAAAGACAGAAGAATAGGGTACAAACAAAGCTTAGCCAGACAACCCCAGAGACAGATCCTGATGGGACAGACATAAACAATCTTCCTGAAAAAGAATTCAGAATAAAACTCATAACCATACTGATGGATCTACAGAGAAATATGCAAGAGCTAAGGAAGGAAGTGAGCGAAGTGAGGAAAGACAATGCAGAAATGAGACAAGCCATTCGATGGGCTTAGCAGCAGACTGGATGAGATGCAAGACATTGTTAATGGAATAGAAATCAGAGAACAGGAATACAGAGAAGCTGAGGCAGAGAGAGATAAAAGGATCTCTAGGAATGAAAGAATATTAAGAGAACTGTGTGACCAATCCAAACGGAACAATATTCGCATTATAGGAGTACCAGAAGAAGAAGAAGAGAGAGAAAAAGGGAGAGAAGGTGTCTTTGAAGAAATAATTGCTGAAAACTTCCCCAAGCAGGGGAAGGAAATAGTCTCTCAGACCATGGAAGCCCACAGATCTCCTAACATAAGGACCCAAGGAAGACAACACCAAGACACATAATTAAGATGGCAAAGATCAAAGATAAGGACAGAGTATTAAAGGCAGCTAGAGAGAGAAAAAAGATCACCTACAATGGAAAACCCATCAGACTAACATCAGACTTCTCAACAGAAACCTTACAGGCCAGAAGAGAATGGCATGATATATTTAACGCAATGAAACAGAAGGGCCTCGAACCAAGAATATTGTATCCAGCACGATTATCATTTAAATTTGAGGGAGGGATTAAACAATTCCCAGACAAGTGAAAACTGAGGGAATTTGCCTCCCATAAACCACCTCTACAGGATCTTAAAGGGATTGCTCTAGATGGAAGCACTCCTAAGGCTAAAAAGATGTTACAGAGAAAATAAAATCAGAGCAAAGAAAGCAGACCATCCTAAACACTAACTAAAGGCAAAGAATAAAACACATAGTATACAAAGAATGGAGGAGGAAGAATAAGAAGGGAGAGAAATAAAGAATCATCAGACTGTGTTTACAATAACTTAACAAGAAAGTTAAGTTAGACTGTTAGATAGTAAAGAAGCTACCCTTGAACCTTTGGTAACCACAAATCTAAAGCCAGCAATGGCAATAAGTACATATCTATTGATAATTACCCTAAATGTAAATGGACTGAATGAACCAATCAAAAGACACAGAGTAAAAGAACGGATAAAAAAGCAAGACCCATCTATATGCTGCTTACAAGAGACTCACCTCAAACAACAAATGTTGGCGAGGATGTGGAGAAAAGGGAACCCTCCTACACTGCTGGTGAGAATGCAAATTAGTTCAACCATTGTGGAAAACAGTATGGAGGTTCCTCAAACAACTCAAAATAGAAATTACCATTTGACCCAGGAATCCCACTCATAGGAATTTACCCTAAGAATGCAGCAGCCCAGTTTGAAAAAGACACATGCACCCCTATGTTTATCACAGCACTATTTACAATAGCCAAGAAATGGAAGCAACCTAAGTGTCCATCAGTAGATGAATGGATAAAGAAGATGTGGTACATATACACAATGGAATATTATTCGGCCATAAGAGGAAAACAAATCCTACCATTTGCAACAACATGGATGGAGCTAGAGGGTATTATGCTCAGTGAAATAAGCCAAGCCAAAAAAGGCAAGTATCAAATGATTTCACTCATATGTGGAGTATAAGAACAAAGAAAAAAACTGAAGGAACAAAACAACAGCACACTCACAGAACCCAAGAATGGACTAATAGTTACCAAAGGGAAAGGAACTGAGGAGGATGGGTGGGAAGGGAGGGACGAAGGGGAAAAAGGGGAATTACGATTAGCAGACGTAATGTTGGGGGGGCATGGGGAGGGCTGTACAACTCAGAGAAGACAAGTAGTGATTCTATAGCATCTCACTGCACTTATGAACAGTGACTGTAATGGAGTTGGTGGGGGGAACCTGATGAAGGGGTAATTTAATAACCATAATATTGCACATGTAATTGTAGATTAATGATACCAAAATAAACTTAAAAAAGAAAAAAACAATCAAATGATTTATAGAGGACAGTGATTATCAAAGTAATTCTCAAACCAGCCAGCATCATCATCATCTGGAGATCTAGAAATGCAATTTCTTGGGTCCCACCCTTGACATACTGAATCAGAAGCTCTGGGGTTGAGTTCAGCAATCTGTGCTTTAAAGTCTTCCAGGGGATTCCAATTTCACTCTAAAGTTTGAGAACCATTGATTTAGTGTTTTTTAAAACATAATTCAATGTTGTGGAGGGAAAAGGCCATTCAAAACTTCTCAAACTTTTAGGGCTGGATTAGGACTAAGAAGGAACAGGTAAAATCACTTTCATGAATTAGAGTCTGGCTTATGTGAGTTTTATTCAGATTTCCTTGACTGTCAGCCTTTTTCACCTGGTTTCTGCTACATGTGCAGGTGACATCTAGATGCTTCGTTGTGGGACGACACACCTGTGGTTAAAACTGTATTTGTGGTTTGTCCAACTACATCCTGAGTAGGTAATAAGCAGGAGGAAATATCTTTTCCCTTGAACTGATGGGCAGAAATAAAGAAGACTTAGGAATGACAAGAATTTCCACTTCAGCAAGTCTCAACAAAGTTAGGAAATAACTTGTCTTCTAGGGTTTTAGGATAACAGTGCAGTCAAAATGCTTATCTTATATAAAATTAAGATCACCCAAAGTGTAACTCAGGATGGGCATTTTGCTCTTTAGATTTTCACCCAACCCTTTGCTTGTTAAACAGTTCTTGCCTGTTCACCATTTGAATGACGTTTTTTCCTAGTATAATATTGCTAGAAGAAAGTGAGCTGAACCTTGTCATTTACTTCCATAGAGTAAAATACGGATAGGGGAAAATAGAACCTTTACACAGCAGAGACCTGGCAAGCACTACATTAAACCAAGTAGTCAAGGTTAACTCATCTGTGATCAGCCATGTTGAGTGGATACAGTGAAGCTCCTCATCCACATGGCTGCATCCTCATTTTTATCATTCAGGGTCTGCTCAAATGTGATCTCTTTGGAGGATGCTCTGGGTATCTTATCCAAAGTTATCTCCCACCTAGCTCTAGTACCTTCTATTCACATAAATGCTTTATTTTCCCCATAGCTTTTCAATATCTAAAATTATTATGTGTGTGTATGTTTGTATTAGTGTTTTGTTATTTATTTACTTCCATCACTAATGGGAAACACCATGAGATTGAGCAATTTATTTATTTCATTCTTCACTATCTGCCCAGGATTTAGAACAATACCTGTCATATATTAGGCACTCAATCAATACATTTTTTTTTAAATGTAACTTGTTCTTGTCTCTTGCAAGCCTCAAATATCAAAGGAGGAGTCTGAAGTCAGTTTTACTCCAAAATCCATTATTTCTTCACCAAGCTGCCAGGTACATAAGTATGATTATCATCATAGTAAATCATTATGACTGACACTGATTGATTTGTTGTATGCTTGAGTGGTTTACATATAGTTGATCTCACAACAATAGTAGGGATTCATGTATTATTATTATCTTAGTTTTATCGATGAGGAAACTGAGGTTCTGAGAGAGTAATTTTTCCAAATTCACAAAACAAGCAAGTTGTAGAACTGTCTGAATTGGACCTCCAGATTCTTAACAATTTTATCAGTGGTATTTAGAATTTAATTGCATCAGAATCAACCTGAGCGATTCACTTATCAGCAGTTTAACTTCCCATTTTTCTAAGACAAGTGCTAAACACTGGATTTCATTACAGATTTCAGTAGAGCAGACTATATGGTGACAGCAGTGGGGACACAAAAGATGTAGAATTTTGCAAAAATAACCCCACTGAAGTCTGGATTGCATGGAAGGTAAGGCACAGTTCAGGTAATGAGTCATAGGCAACAATCTCTCTTCCCTCTGGCTGTTAGTTCTGACCCAGGCCTGGCCTGATTAGCCTGTGGGGACAAATGAGATTAAAGAGGATGTCTGGCTTCCGGGACATTAACACACCTTTCTGATGAAATGAATGGTTCTTCACTTGGAAAAGTGACAAGAGAGCAAGTTTCCTGATGGGAGACTGGGCTGTAGGAACAGAGGCCAGTTTTAATCTTAGTGGAGGAAGACTTGCCATTTAGACGCCTGGCTTTTGACAAGAATGCCGTGGCTGCTTGTACTCAGAACTTAAATTGGAGTGAGGGAAAGGCAGGGCCTGTCATTGGCTAATGATGGATTTTCATCAGCTCATAACAAAACTGAATAGCTCAGACAGGCTGTTGAAATAAATTTAATACTATATTGAAAAAAAAAGGAAAGAGTAGATTCATTTTTGGCAGCTAAATTCAGTTCTGTGTGAAAGTAAAGCTAATATAATCTGAAGTGCCACAGAACCTTAAATCTAACCCAGGATTTCTTTGCTTTGTCCTTTCCTTTCTCTCTCCCATGCCTCTATCTCTTTTCCTTCAGTAATACTGCTTTTCTGTCATGTGGTTTTGGCCCCTTCCTGAAATGTTTCCATTTCCTCTGGAGACATTAATGCAGGCAACTCATGGTTAGCTCATGTTTGGTTATGATTGTCTCTCCAGAGGTCTTCCCTTGGGATTCCATCCTCCTGCCTAGATGCAAGGTCAATTAAACTTAGAGTTTCGTGCTGTTTCAGGCCTTTCTATGTCTCTAAAGTGGCAAAGAGCACAGCTATATAGTCACTTCTTTAGGCTAAATTTGATCAATCCAAATGACTTCTATTTCCTGCAGGGTCAGTGCTATGATGTCAGTGGTTTGTCTTTTGCTTCCCTCCCTTCTGTATTGATCCAAATGCATACCCTGAATTAATAATAAAGATACTTGTGTGAGCCTAACATCAGTTGTATTTATTGACCTTTATTGCATTTATTGACCAATCAGGTATAAAGAAAATAAATACAACTCATAAATTCTACTACACAGAGATGACCACTGCTAATATTTTGGGATACATCTTATATTTTGTTCTATACATGTATCTATAATGTAGACATCCATACAAACAGAGACACATTTTTTTTATATCACAGGGACCATAGCTTCTACCCTAGTTCAGGATCTATTATTTTGCCCTTCCTTTCTTTAAATATTATTATACAACATTATTTGTGATAATTACATATCATTCAGTCATAGGTATAGTATTCTATTAATTAAGCCTCTATTTTGCGATGTTTATGTTACTTCATTATTGGGTTCTTCTATTAAAAAATCTGTGAAGAATAATGCACAAATATGAAATGCCAAAGGAACCTGGCCCAGAGTAAAATTATTAATACAACTCCTGAGAAAGATTTAAATGATATTGACTTCATGACTCTCCCTGAAAGAGAGCTCAAAATAAAAATCATTAACATGCTCATGAAGGTATGGAAAGATATTCAAGAACTCAGGAATGAATTACGGTCAGAGATCCAATCATTGAAGAGCACAATGGACAGTATTAAAAGCAGATTGGATATGGTGGAGGAGAAGATAAATGAAATAGAAACTAGAGAAGAGGAATACAAAGAAGCTGAGGCACAGAGAGAAAAAAGGATCTCCAAGAATGAAAGAATATTGAGAGAACGGTGTGACCAATCCAAACAGAACAACATTCGCATTATAGGGATACCAGAAGAAGAGAGAGAAAAAGGGATAGAAAGTGTCTTTGAGGAGGTGATTGCTGAAAACTTCTCCAATCTGGGGAAGGAAATAGTCTCTCAGGCCATGGAGGTGCACAGATCTCCCAACACAAGGGACCCAAGAAAGAAAACATCAAGACATATAGTAATTAAAATGGCAAAGATCAAGGATAAGGACAGACTATTAAAAGCAGCCAGAGAGAGAAATAAGATCACATACAATGGAAAGTCCATCAGGCTATCATCAGACTTCTCAGCAGAAACCATACAGGCCAGAAGGGAGAGGCATGATGTATTTAATGCAATGAACCAGAAGGGCCTTGAATCAAAATTACATTATTTGGCAAGATTATCATTTAAATTTGAAGGAGGGATTAAACAATTCCCAGATAAGCAAAAGCTGAGAGAATGTACCTCCCACAAACCATCTCTACAGTGTATTTTGGAGGGACTGCTATAGATGGAACTGTTTCTGCGGTTTAATAGCTATCATCAGAGGTAATAAAACCACAGTAAAGAACATAGAACAGCTAATTACTAAGAAATGCAAAATTAAATTAACTATCCCCAAAGTCAATCAAGGGATAGACAAACAGTACAGAATATGATACCTAATATATAAAGAATGGAGGAGGAAGAAAAAGGAGGAGGAAAAAAAAAGAACCTTTAGATAGTGTTTGTAATAGCATATTAAGTAAGTTAAGTTAGACTTTTAGATAGTAAGGAAGTTAACCTTGAACGTTTGGCAACCACGAATCTGAAGCCTGGAATGCCAATAAGTACATACCTATCCATAATCACCCTAAATGTAAATGGACTGAATGCACCAATCAAAAGACACAGAGTCACTGTATGGGAAAAAAAACAAGACCCATCTATATGCTATGGACAAGAGATTCACTTTAAACCCAAAGATATACACAGACTAAAAGTGAAGGGATGGAAAAAGACATTTCATGCAACTAATAGGGAGAAAAAAGCAGGAGTTGCAGTACTTATATCAGACAAAATAGACTTCAAAACAAAGAAAGTCACAAGAGACAAAGAAGGACATTACATAATGATAAAAGGGTTAATCCAACAAGAAGATATAAACATTATAAGTATCTATGCAGCCAACACAGGAGC
Organism: Smutsia gigantea; assembly: GCA_032199065.1. Lineage (NCBI taxonomy): Eukaryota > Metazoa > Chordata > Mammalia > Pholidota > Manidae > Smutsia > Smutsia gigantea. Next base: position 88,910 of record JAVSCE010021402.1, on the reverse strand, counting down.
TCCTATATATGTGAAACAAATACTAACAGAATTAAAGGGGGAAATAGAATGCAATGCATTCATTCTAGGAGTCTTCAAAACACCACTCACTCTGAAGGACAGATCAACCAGATAGAAAATAAGTAAGGAGACAGAGGCACTGAACAACACATTAGAACAGATGGACCTAACAGACATTTACAGAACTCTACACCCAAAAGCAGCATAATACACATTTTTCTCAAGTGCACATGGAATATTTTCAAAAATAGATCATATACTAGGCCACAAAAAGAGCCTCTGTAAATTCAGAAAGATTTAAATTGTACCAACCAGCTTCTCAGATCACAAAGGTATGAAACTAGAAATGAATTAAGCAAAGAAGATGAAAAAACCCACAAACACAAGGAGGCTTAATAACATGCTCCTAAATAATCAATGGATCAATGACCAAATAAAAACAGAGATCAGCAATATATGGAGACAAAAGACAACAATAATTCAACATCACAAAATCTATGGGATGCAACGAAGGCTGTGCTAAGAGGAAAGTATATTGCAATACAGGCCTACCTCAGGAACGAAGAACAATCCCATATGAGCAGTCTAAACTCACAATTAACGAAACTAGAAAAAGAAGAACAAATGAGACACAAAGTCAGTAGGAGAGAAATAATAAAGATTAGAGCACAAATAAATAAAATCGAGAAGAATAAAACAACAGAAAGGATCAACAAAAGCAAGAGCTGGTTCTTTGAGAAAATAAACAAAATAGATAAATAAACCCTTAGCCAGACTTATCAAGAAGAAAAGGGTCTACTCACATAAACAGAATCAGAAATGAGAAAGCAAAAATCACTAAGGCCAGCACAGAAATACAAAGAACTATTAGAGAATACTATGAAAAATTATATGCTAACAAACTGGATAACCTAGAAGAACTGGACAACTTTTTAGAAAAATACAACCTTCCAAGGCTGACCCATAAAGAAACAGAAAATCTCAACAGACCAATTACCAACAACGAAATTGAACTGGTAATCAAAAACCTACCTAAGAACAAAATGCCTGGACCAGATGGCTTTACCACTGAATTTTATCAAACATTTAGTGAAGACCTAATACCCATCCTCCTTAAAGTTTTCCAAGGAGTAGAAGAACAGGGACTACTTCCAAACTCATTCTATGAGGCCAGCATCACTCTAATACCAAAACCGGGCAGACACCACAAAAAAATAAAACTGCAGACCAATATCCGTGATGAACATAGATGCAAAAGTATTCAACAAAATATTAGCAAACCGAATTCAAAAACACATCAAAAGGATCATCCATCACGATCAAGTGGGATTTATTCCAGGGATGCAAGGATGGTACAACATTCGAAAATCCATCAATATCATCCACCACATCAACAAAAAGAAGGACAAAAACCACATGACCATCTCCACAGATACTGAAAAAGCACTTGACAAAATTCAACACCCATTCATGATAAAAACCTTCAACAAAATGGATATAGAGGGCAACTACCTCAACATAATAAAGGCCATATATGACAAACCCACAGCCAACATAATACTTAACAGTGAGAAGCTGAAAGCTTTTCTTTTAAGATCAGGAACAAGACAAGGATGCCCACTCTCCCCACTTTTATTCAACATAGTTCTGGATGTCCTAGCCACAGCAATCAGACAACACAAAGAAATAAAAGGCATCCACATGGGCAGGGAAGAAGTTAAACTGTCCCTGTTTGAGATGACATGATATTGTACATAAAAAACCCTAAAGAATCTACTCCAAAACTACCAGATCTAATATCTGAATTCAGCAAAGTTGTGGCATACAAAATTAATATGCAGAAATCTGTGGCATTCCTATACACTAACAATGACTTAGCAGAGAGAGAAATGAGGAAAACAATTCCATTCACAATTGCATCAAAAAGAATAAAATACCTAGGAATAAACCTAACCAAAGAAGTGAAAGACCTATACTCTGAAAACTACAAGGCACTCATGAGAGAAATTAAAGAAGATACCGATAAATGGAAATATATCCTGTGCTCATGGATAGGAAGAATTAATATTGTCAAAATGGTCATCCTGCCTAAAGCAATCTACAGATTCAATACAATTCCTATCAAAATACCAACAGCATTTTTCAATGAACTAGAGAAAATCATTCTAAAATTCATATGGAACCACAAAAGACCCCGAATAGCCAAAGCAGTCCTGAGAAGGAAGAATAAAGCTGGGGGATTATGCTCCCCAGCTTCAAGCTTTACTACAAAGCCATAGTACTCAAGACTATTTGGTACCAGCACAAGAACAGACCCATAGACCAGTGGAACAGACTAGAGAGCGCTGATATAAACCCAACCATATATGGTCAATTAATATATGATAAAGGAGTCATGGACATACAATGGGGAAATGACAGCCAATTCTACAGCTGGTGTTAGCAAAACTGGACAGTTATATGCAGGAGAATGAAACTGGATTATTGTTTAACCCCATACACAAAAGAAACTCAAAATGGATCAAGGACCTGAATGTAAGTCATGAAACCATAAAACTCTTAGAAGACAACATAGGCAAAAATCTCCTGAATATAAGCATGAGCAACAATGCATCTCCTTGAGCACGGGAAACAAAAGTAAAAATGAACTCATGGGACTACATCAAACTAAAATGTTTCTGTACAGCAAAGGTCACCATCAACAGAACGAAAAGGCATCTTACAGTATGGGAAAATATATTTGTAAATGACATAACCGACAAGGGGTTAACATCCAAAATATATAAAGAACTTACACATCTCAACACCCAAAAAGCAAATAACCCGATTAAAAAATGGGCAGAGGATATGAAGAGACAGTACTCCAAAGAAGAAATTCAGATGGCCAACAGACATATGAAAAGATGCTCCACATCCCTAATCATGAGGGAAATGAAAATTAAAACCACAATGAGATATCACCTCACACCAGTAAGGATGGCCAGCATCCAAAAGACTAAGAACAACAAATGCTTGGGAGGATGCGGAGAAAGGGGAACCCTCCTACACTGCTGGTGGGAATGTAAGCTAGTTCAACCATTGTGGAAAGCAATATGGAGGTTCCTCAAAAAACTAAAAATAGAAATACCATTTGACCCTGGAATCCCACTCCTTGGAATTTACCAAAAGAATACAACTTCTCAGATTCAAAAAGACATACGCACCCCTATGTTTATTGAAGGGCTTTTTACAATAGCCAAGATATGGAAGCAACCTAAGTGTCCATCAGTAGATGAATGCATAAAGAAGAGGTGGTACATATACACAATGGAATATTATTCAGCCGTAAGAAAGAAACAAATTCTACCATTTGCAACAAAATGGATGGAGCTGGAGGATATTATGCTCAGTGAAATAAGCCAGGCAGAGAAAGACAAGTGCCAAATGATTTCCCTCATTTGTGGAGTATCACAATGAAGCAAAACTAAAGAAACAAAATAGTAGCAGACTCAGAGACTCCAAGAAGGAACTAGTGGTTACCAAAGGGGAGGGGTATGGGAGGCTGGGTGGGGAGGGAGGAAGAAGGGGATTGTGGGGTATTATGTTTAGTACATATGGTGTGGGGAATCATGGGGAAAATAGTGTAGCACAGAGAAGGCAAATAGTGAATCTGTGGCATCTTACTACACTGATGGACAATGACTGCATTGGGGTATGAGTGGGGACTTGATAATATGGGTAAATGTCGTAACCACATTGTTTTTTCATGTGAAATCTTCATAAGAGTGTATATCAATAATATCTTAATAAAAAAAAAGAAAAAAAGAAAAAAATCTGTTAAGAATATCCTTCTAAGACATCCTTACATTATTTTTGAAGTATGTGATTCTTTTTCTTTCTTTAATTTGTAGATTCCCATTCTCCATAGTTTTGTCTATTAGTGTTTCCCAAAGTGTGGTTCTCATACTAGCAAGAGCGTATAATCTGGGTATTTGTTACTAAGACAAACTACCAAGCCCAACTCTAAACCTACTAAATTGTAAATTCCAGTGTTGTGGCCAAGCAACCTGTGGCATAACAACCTTTCCAGATGACTCTGACACATGTCCATGTGTGAGAACTGCTAGTCTAAGGTATCCAGCAGATTGAGAGAATGCTCAGTCTTGTGGGCTCACTTAGCAGCATGAGTCTGTGCAATGTAAGTCCTATCACAACACTGGGATGTGAAGGTGGGACTATACCTTTTTAAGGAAAATCCAACTGTTTGCTTCCCAATTCAGATATTTGGGCAAACTCTGAAAATGACAGCTCTTCTACAAGGACTTAATGACTGGCTTGCTTTATCTCTCATCTGAAGGACCATACTTAGTCCTGACTTTTCTTCCTATGTTATATCTCCTTCCTACAAGCCAGTCTTCATTGAATGACCAAGGTTTTATTTTTACTTTTTTCCCCTAAAAATGACATCAAACATAGTTGGTAATCCTTACTTAAAAATCCATCAGTTATTTCTCCTTGTTTATTGAATAAAATTTAAATTCAGCAGCATGATATTTAAGACCCTTTAGAGCATGGTCACTAGTTACTTTTTAAATTTCATCTACCACAATCCACCCATTCAGTTTTAGCTCTATTAGCCACTTTTGATCTCCTATATAAGCCATTCTTTTTTGGGAATCTATTTCTTAGCCCTGGACCTGAAATATTCTTGTAAACTTTAATGTATAGAAAAATCCTATTCTTCTTTTAGAACTCAGCTCAACTATTACCTCATTTGTGAAGACTTCTGTTATTCCCATCCATTATAATTACTTGAATGTTATGTTATTTATTTTTCAATGTGTGTTTATCTTACTGTCTTGTTAATTATTTAGTATCTTTTTCTTACTACTTGAATGTGATATACTAGGATGGCTTCCAGGGTGCTGGAAATACTGTTTATTTATTTAAATTCAGTGTGTACACTCAATAATAACAAAATATTCAGGTAAATTTAGGTTGTGTCTAAATATTAGGAATTTTTTTTTCAGCTTTCCAGGAATTTCTAACTAAGGGCAATTATATGACTCCTTATCAATGGCAGAGGATATTGAAACTCTTAACATCATGTGAAATAATAAAAATAGAACATCCCATCATGAGTGCCCAACCACAGATACTATACAGTGGGTCATACATAGTCTGTTTCCCCAAATTAAGGTCAGCTACAAGCCAGCAGGTCTTGGCATGAGCCAATCTGTTTCCCTAAACCCACCACATTTCAGAGGCAATGGATCAAGATTTTCTGCACATGCGTATCAGTAGAATGAAACCCTATGATCAATGAAACTATGTTTGGCTGCTTGGTATAGATTATGTCCTGAACCCAACACAAGCCACATTCTCAAGAGACTTTCAAGTTCTGCACTAAAAGGGTAAGGCTTTGGGTGACCTACATCAGATCAGGATAAAATACCAAGAGACCAACCATATATAAGGTTTTGTGTAAAGTCTTCTCTTGGAGGTGTTATAAAGTCATTTTAAGTGGTTCCCCCCTGTGAAAAATTGGAACACTGAAGCCCCTTTGGGAATCTCATCGTACTTGAAGGATACTGAGTCTATTACTTTGAAAAATAGAACTGTACAAAAATATTGCTTACATAAGAAAATCTTAGATGATTTTTACATGCCTTCTAAAATAAGAATCTGAAATCTTTCCACCAACATGACAACTATACCTTGCAGTTTCTGCCTTTCTTTCAGGATAAAATAATACTAATTATTGGAAAAATTTTAGTTAAAAATATAATGATGCCTATCTCCATGGATATCATATGTACCCCATCCGTCCCCATCTATCCCTCACTTCCAACAAACCCAAGAGTCTAAAAATATTAGTGAATAGCAAGAAAAAGAACCCTAAGAGAGTTTATGTATTTGCCTATTGCCAAATAAAATAAAATATTTTAATGGATTAACAGTTTCCTATATTAGGAAATGGATCCAAAAACAGTAAACAAATTATGTTTCTTGTGTAACTGGCTTTTTATATTCACAAAATTTCCTGTATTTTGCTGACACCATTATCAAACATAAAAATAAAGTAATCCTCCCCCATTCCATATGGCTAATATTACCTCGATACCTTGGAAACTACTAACAGATTTAGTGTCTCTCTTCTTTTCCTTAAATACAAATGTTGGCACTTTTCAGCAAAAGCTATTTGGAACTTTCTTCAAAATTGTCCCCTTTAACAGTCTGTTAATAAGAAGAAAAACTCATCAGTCAAACATTGCATGTGGGAGAGTCCTCCCTTTTTCTTTTTCCAGCTTCCTCAACCATTTTGCCTTTCTCTCAACCTGGCCACTTACCAGAAACCCTGGACCTTCACAGCAAGCCTTCTCACATCGTGTCATGTCCAATTCTTAATCTACTAATTGTCAGCCAAAGCTCTAAATCCTCACAAATAGTGTCATGTCTTGATTAATCATTTGTTAATTTGAGAGCAAAGTGTTATACTTTCTGGTGGAGAAAACCAAAATAATCAGATGGCTTGAATATTATTTTCCCTATTCTGGCCTCGGGTCAGTAGGTATGAACAAAACAGAAGCTTATAATTTTTAGAGAAAGATGCTTAGTCTTAAGTCTACATCCCATACATCTATGGTGCACAGAGAAATAAAACCTTAAAAGCATTAAAAAAAAAGTGTTCATATAAAGCAAAGAAGGGAATTCATTCTCAAACCTGAAATGTTTTAGGCAAATATCATAATCATTGGCATTCAGATACTATAGTGCTCCTGAATTGTTGTGACTGCCCCAAAGAATAATTGAGTATTTGCCGGTTCTTAGGGAGACATTATTTTTAATGCTAGTCTTGCAGATCAGTGTGGAAATATGACTCTGCTCTTTCTGCCTTGGTCTATGTTGCTTTCATCCGCCTGGCATCCTTTTTCTGTAAGCCATGCTTCTGGGAGTTTTTTAAAGCCTCACTGGCTCCTTCCCAGCTGCAGGTATGGACCAGTCCCAGCCAACTGTACTACCCTCTCTACCAGAAGTAACTGATTCAAGAGTGAGCTCAAGAACCAAGTGGAGCTTGAGGCCCTTTCCTGAAAGGAAATTCGGACACTGGAGGGAAGAAAAGAATCACTCTCTTTATTGGATCGTTATGCCTGGGCCTGCAGCAGCAATATTCTCTCCCAGAGGGAGAGATCTGACCTGCGTTAGAGAAGATGAGAGAGAAGCTCAGCCAGGCAGAAACGCTTGCTGGGCAGAAGCCCTGTTCAGACTCATCCGTTCCTTAAATGCAAAGATCTCTGGAAAAGTAGTCTTTGCAGGTGGGCTGAACACTTCAGTGATGACAGATTGTATTTCCAGAGGCAGCACATTGCATTTTTGATCGCTCCTATTCTTTCATATTATCAAATAAAAATTCTCTCTCTGTAAATTATATCATGATCAGCTCTCCAAAATCATGGAATGGGCCAGTTCTAACTTTTGTACGACAGACACACTTATATATATATTTAAAGGTATCCTGCATTCCCTGAGCCTTATTTTCCCCAAGTTAAACATTATCACTTAGCTCCATTAAGAGAGACAAAGCTGGTTGGGACTGAATATGAATCAGATCTCTCAGGACAAATCTTTGTCCCTATGAGGATTCCCTGCCTGGTCAAGGATAGTAACTAGGTGATTGGATGGTAGATATGGTTTAGTATAGAAGTGGAGTATAAGAAACATAACACATGAAAACAGATGAGCATCGTTTACTAGAGATAAAATGATGCGCAAGGCCTCAAGAGAAAGATTATTCTCATTTTTATGAAAAGCAGGTAGAATAAAATAACCCATAAAAGATTTAAAGTTTCATCACAGTTTTCTGCAGGTGCCTAGGAAGTGTTAGAAGGAGTTAGTGGGAAAAATTATTCAGTAGTAAATAAAAAATGGAAAGATGAAACAAATCTGAAAAAGACTGGGTATTTCGGGATATTTAAGTTAATTAGCTGACTGGCAGAAAATCCAACTTGTTTTAAACACAGGTTACAGAGAAGTGAGATTAAACTGAAAATATTGAAATATGAAGATCAGTGACAAGGAGAAAATTTCATTCCTACTGGTAATTTAGATAAAAAATGGAAGTGTAATTCATCCGCGTGGGGAGGGGAGTTCCATAACATAGTCCCAAAGTCTAATATTAGGTCAATCTGACTGGTGCCAGGGCAATTCCGTGATCTCTCACAGTTGAAATAGTGGTTTTAAAAGCTGCCATAAGAATTTCTAGTTAAGCTTTAGAAAGACAATAAAACTAAATTTATTTTAGTCATCATGCACCTATGTAAGGTTAAAAGAGAAATTTTAAAAATAGAAATTCCTTTAAATTGTCTGGGCCAGTAGCTTCAATGAAATTTTCATAAATGAAAAATCTGTTGTGTGGCAAATCTCAGAATGAACTTGATTTAATGTTATTTCAATTTTTTGCTTGGAGCCCAGTAGATGATAATCTCTATACAATCCCAAAGAATATTTTTAATGTGAATTCTTTTGCCCTTAACTTGTACACTCTCTCATTCCAAGGGTTTAAGAGGTTTCTCTAGACTTCATTCTGGAAGTGTTATTCCTGGCCTGCTTTATGCTGTGAACCTCAAATAGTCATTTACTTGGTAGTAAAATTTGCCTTCCTATAGTGGAAGCGGGTAAAGCAGTAAAGTTGGACTCAGCATTAAAGTCAGAAAAAGCCCTGACTTGAACTCTCTGACTTGCTACTCACAAGACCTTCTGAGTCCCTGTTACCATATCTATAAAATCAAAATCATAGTGTTTATCAACAGCAAAAAGCAAGTAATCTGATTAAAAACTGAGAAGAAGATCTGAATAGACATTTTTTCCAAAGAAGATAATACAGCTGGCCAACGAATACATGAAAAGGTACTCAACATCACTAATCAGAGAAACGTAAATCAAAACCACAATGAGATACCACCTTACACCTGTTAGAATGGCTATTAGAGAAAAGGCAAGAAATAAGTATTGGCAAGGATGTGGAGGAAAAAGAACCATTGTGCACTCTTGGTGGGAATGTAAACTGGTGCAGCCATTATGGAAAAAAGTATGGAGGTCCCTCAAAAAATTAAAAACAGAACTACCATATGATACAGAAATTCCATTTCTGGGTACTTAACTAAAGGAAACAAATACACTAACTTGAAAATCTGCAACCCCCTGCTAATTATAGCATTATTTATGACAGCCAAGATATGGAAGGAAATTACTTGTCCATTGATGGAAGAATGGATAAAGAAAATGTGATGTACACAGCCATTAAAAAAAGAAGGAAGTCCTGCCATTTGCAAAAGCATTAAGAGAAGTGAAAGCAGACACAGGGACAAAAATTGTATGATCTCATTTATAGGGAAATCTAAAAAAGTCATATTTTCTTTATTGGTTTGTCATGAAGGTTTGATTATTTTTCTAAAGCCCTCACCATACTGTAAGTACTAAACTAATAGAGACATCTTTTATTAATGTGAGAACTTGGGATCCAAGTTATCTAAAGAGGGAAAAATTGTAATTACTAAAATGAAAATGCATAGCAGATGGAACATAATATCTAACACTCACTTTCAGAGTTCTAATGGCATCATCAGGACAGCTTTTTGCTCTAGAAACAACTTAAAAATATTTTTCTAGGCACTTTGGTTGTCCTTTGGAAATATGTACTTTAATTATGTGAAGTGTCTTCCTTGGAAGAGGCTGTAGTTTAGGAGCAAATGGGGAAACAATTTCAGAGTCATGTACTAATTGCACTGTTAAGTTTGTGTTAGCCCTGCAGGAGAGCTCTAGTCTCAGACTGACTGAGGCAAGCAACCTGCTTAGGGAGGCTTTTTGAAGGAGGTAATGCAGAGATTTGCTCTGAAGGAAGTGCAGGAATGAATCAGGCAATATCATCCTAGGTAGAAGAAAAAGGCTAAACAAAGGCACTGAGGTAGGTAAAACACCACCAAGGAACTCTAAACCTGTTGAAAGCACTAAACTGATAGTTTTAGGGACTTATTGTTTCACATTTTAACATTACATAGATTATTAATGCTTTACCTTTTTTCCAGGACAAAGAGAAAGGTAGAAAGTATTTCAATAGAATTATTAAAGTCAACACATACGATCATTCATAATTTTGAAAATATAGCAGCAATCCTATTAAAATCAGACAAAGAATTCCCACTGTTATTTAATATTTTTTATAGCCTATCTAACAATGCAATAAAGCAGGAAACTGAAATAATATTTATGGCTAATATCAAGGAAAATATGACTACCATTATTTGTATATAACAAGGATTTCTTCTGGGAAAATCCAAGAGAATCAAACTATTGGAGCTTAAATATAAATTTGGTTTTATCTACATAGGTAATAAAGATGCAAACTTGATAGATGTAACCAACAATCAGTCAATAGACAAATGGGAGAAATTTCCATTCATAACAGGAGCAACGACAGAAATGCTTGGAAGTTATCATAACAAGAACTTTTCTGAACTGAACTAACTTGAGTATTTTTGCTGAGAAATGCAAAAGAAGATTAAAAAATGGAGAGAGATACCAAGTCCACAGATGGGAATATTGAATATGATAAGCCAATTCTTCCTATTTTAGATTTTATGTAAATCTAGTAAAAATAATAATGTGACATATTTTGAACTTGAGGGTATGAATTTGTGGTTCATTTAGAAAAAGTTATGGAGTAGTAAAGAAATATTGTTAAGTACAACTATTGTGTATTCAACATTGTGTATAATCAATTATATACATTTTTAATGAAACAATAGCATTCAAACATTTCAGTCTTGGAACAGAAAATCCAGATCTGCCAAATAAAATATTCACAAAATAGACAATGAACTTGCTATGTAACAGACAAGGAGGCAGATTCAGCAGGAATACAAAGCACTTTTTAAAAACAACACTCTACCTTGCTAACATTTAATTACAAATTCTGTGAGCCACACACAAATGTAAATAAATTACAGAGAAAACAGAATACATGAAACCAAAATGACTAGATCAAGGTACATGGCAATTTGCCTGATTTAAGAATGAGGTATGGTTTTGTAAGAATTTCAGAAGTTCTATAAATTATCTCATATACAACTTTAAGAATATTGAGTTTCAGAAAGTGTAATAAATGTATTCAGAAGTTAAATGTGGAAAATTTTTGCAATAAATATAACAAAAGTTAATGGCCTTAATATATTTGAAGAGATTTAAAAACAAAAGAATAAAAGCTTTAGGAAAAGAAAAGAAACAAATGTTTATAGATTTATGATATACAATGTCCAAGTGGTATTTTAATAAGTGGCTACCCTGAGTGATAAGAAAAACAAAATTAAACTGATGTCTCATTTTGTTGCCAATGATTTAAATAGAGCAAAGTAGTTTTTGTTGTTGTTATTTCTAAATAAGATATTGAATTTTCTTTTTGCAATTGTATTGCAAATGCAAAAATATTGCATTGTAGGTGTGAAGATAAAGGCATCCATAAAATTTGTATGGAAGCACAAGTCTAGGAAGGGCAAACTTTTGCAAAATAATTTGTTAATGTGTATCAACAGATGTCAAAGTTCAAAGCTCAAGTGATTTTCTTTCTAACCATTTTTTTTAAGGAAATAAAAATCTTGAAAATATTATCTTCAAGAAGGTCTTCACAGCAACATTATTTCTTAAACAAGCTTTTGGTTTTGGAACATTTTTATGTTTTGAGAACATTTATGCATGAGTGAACGGATGTATTACTATTAAGTGAAGTCTATACTTTTCCAGATTTTCTTAGTTTTTCTCTGATGTCCTCTTTCTGTTCCAGGATCCCATCCATGATACTACACTACATTTAGTTACCATGTCTCCTGAGGCTCCTCTTACCTCTAAATTTCTCAGACTTTCCTTGCCTTTTGATGACCTGGACAGTTTTGAGAAGTGCTAGTCAGATGTTTTGTAGAATGGAGTTCACCTGGATTCCTGTGATGTTTCTGTAATGCTTAAGCTGGGTTTGTGGGCTTTGTGAGGAAGACCACAGAAGTGAAGTGTCATATCCAGTACAGACCCTATCAAGATGACATCACTATGAGTGTCACCCTCTATCTCCTGGCTGGGGTTTTACAGGTTTCCCCACTTTTTACACCTTTTATCCCTTTTCTTTTCTGTGCTCTTAAGTCATAGCATGCAGCCCACACTGACAGAATGGGGAGCATTACTTAAAAAAAAATAACATTAGTAGCCTTCATTCCAGAAATATAAAAATGATTAATTCTGGTGCTTTTGTAAAAGGAGTCATTATATAAGCCTTACAAATAACACTTTAAAAAAAACAATTTTATGCCATGGAAGAATACTCAGTATAGGATAAGGAATATGTACAAATAATGAAATCTTGTAATAAATAGTGTTATAAAGTCAATTTAAAATCCTTCCTTTTATGTTTCTTATTTTTCAAATTCTCTACAAGTACTTGCTGCTTTTATAATCAGAAATATAATTTTCAAAAGCTAAATTAAGGCACTTTTCCTACTGAAGAGGTATGTTTACCAAGTCACCTGGACATATTCATGTTGGCTGGACAGTGTGTGTTCACTTCTGTGCACAGGGCTGGAAGTCCACAGGACATATTTTTCTGTGTTCCTTTGTGCCTCTAATGTACACATGTTCAGATTCACAAAAAGAAATACACATTCTTCTTTTAGGTTTTTTAATAGCATACAAGTAGAGCATTAATGTTCATACATTGCTTAATACCCTGACAGGTTACCATTTATAGACTTGGATTAAATGAGGCATCTTGCCCATTTGAAACTTTTTTTCTTTTAGTCTTTGACAAGGTTAGCATTATGTCAAGTTTGGAGTCATCCTCTTGCTATCAGTTTAAACTTTTTACTTTGAGAAAACTGTCAATGCATAGGCTGTTATAAGAAAGAATACAGAGAGATCTCATGTACCTTTTACCCAGTTTTCCCCAGCAGCAAGCATATTGTAAGACTATAGTTTAATGTTGCAAACAAGGTATTAACTTTGATACAATCCATTGAACTGAATTTAGATTTCATCTGCTTTACTTGTACTTATTTGTGTGTGTATATTTAGTTCTATGCAATTTCATCACATGCATAGTTTCATGTATCTACCATCATTGTCAAAATATGGAAGAGTTCCTTTACTACATCCACCTCCATCTGACCCCTATGCCCCATCTCTAACTCCTGGAAACCATTCACCTATTCATTTCTATAATTCTGTCATTTCAAGGATGTTATATAAGTGGATTCATATAGTACACGACCTTTTGAGATTCTCCCCAGAGAGCACATAATTTCCTTGAGATTCATCCAAGTTGTATCGATAATCCCACCCTTTTAACTTCTGGGTAGTAATTTCCTCATATGGATATGTCACTGCTTCTTTAAATATTCACCCCTTGAAAGATAACTGAGTTGTTTCTGTTTGCTCTTTTGGGCTATTATGAATAATGCTACTAAAAATATTTCATTGTGGTTTTGGTATGAACACAATTTTTTATTTATCTGGGATAAATGTCTTAAGATTATTTAGTTGCATGTTTAGTTTTCACAGATTTGCTAAACTGTTTTCCTTTAACTGATCCTATCCTCCCTACGTAGCCTATGAGGAAAGGCATAGAAAAATAGTCACAGTAACTGAAATTCTTGCTATGAATTTTCAGAAGAGAGATGAATGAATATCTTTCACATAAATATCTAGAAGTAAAGTATGCAATCTAAAATGTGAATTGCAGTTTAATGATTCTTCACAAGGTGAGCACATCCATGTTATCAGCACACAGAACAGGTGACAGAACATTACTTTAATCTTGGAAGGCTGTACAGAGCCCTACCGGTAGTACCAATAATCCAAACCCCTAGTGTAGCCAGAGCCCTGGTTTCTCGTACAACACTGGGCTCTTGTCTACTTTCAAATGTAAGTATGTCGTTTCACATTGTATGCATTTTTCATCTGATTCCTCTTGCTTGACATTATGTTTGTGAGATTAGTCCATGATTTGGCATATTGTGGTGATATCATAGTTCATCCATTCTCAATGTCATGTAGTAGTCTACTGCATGAATCTACTACAGTTAAGTTACCTAATCTATTGTTCCAAGTTTTTTAATTGTTTCCAGTTTTTACCCATTATTAATAGTAATGGTATGTAATATTCTTGTATGGGCTTCCTGGTGAACATATAGAACCATTTTTTTGAGTGTATACCTGTGAGAAAAATAGCTAGTTCAGGTGATACACATATATTCAGCTTTAGCAGAGATTGCCAAATGTTTTTCTAAAGTGGTTGCTCTAACTTCTGTTCCCATCAGCAGTGTATGGGAGCTCCATATCTAAATAGATGTTTTAAATTTCCTTTCTGTCACATGTGAAAACATCTTAAAGATGTTATGTTTTTTCATGTCACATAGCTAATAAGAGAATAGTTCCTGGTTTGAACCTAGGTTTACCTAACTGCAGTGGTATTCATTTTCTATTAGTCCATAATATCAATAACTTAATTTCTATCAGTATACTTCAACTGATCTCCCACTTTGTCCATAAATGAATGCCTCGTCTATTTTGTTCTTCTGATGCCTTTTTACTCAAGGTCCAACATAAGAAAATCACGGTTCCCTCCCTAATTCTGCTAGATCTACTACCCACTGTAGTAATTTGACACTACATCTCTTGAATGAATGCCCTTGTTTCAATATTTGCCTTCTAGCTAATCTTAATTTAGTATCTTGTCATCTGGAGTGTAGATTCTTTGAAAGTGAACAGATCCTTCTTTGATATATATTCCCCTTATCAATGCAGTTAATAGTCAAAGTTGTTAAATTTAATTGACATCTAGCTGCTTGAAGGTTAAAAGGGTCCTCTAAAGTTTAAATAAGATAACAGCCCAATGTAAAGCAAAGTCTTGAGACATAGAAGTTTTGAAGAAAATTCTGCACACATAGTCTGAAGTGGCAGACACATTGAATCCCAAAATAATGAATGGAACTGAATTTGTTTTGCAATATTGTTTATAATTTACTGAGTTCAATACAATTGGACCAAATAAAAAATCAGATCACAAGTTAAATGAAATATTTTATTTGAGAGAAATGTAAATTAAGAATAAGTTACAGGCTAAAAATTGGTTTCAGATGAGATTTGAAAAGTAAGGAATTAATGAGATGGAACTCATCTGACAATAATTATTCTCAATCAAAGGTACACAAGGGAAGCGTTTTTACGTCTGAAAGGGAGAATATTTTGTTTAATCCATATCTGTTTGTAGGGTCCCTACTGCATATATCTAAGTGTTTTAGATGCTTTGATATGAATCAACAAATAGGAAAAGAAAGAAACAATTTAAAGCCATAAGAAACCAAAGAAAACCATGGCCAATAGTTCGTTCTAAAATTTTTAACACAATGTATATAAAATGGCCTTGGTTTGAGATCTTTGGAGCTTCCTACTAGGTCTGTAGGATGGTACCCAAGAAGATTGTACACTACATAGAATCTACAATTAAAATAATTAAAATATTTTACCACCAAAGCAATTAACATTTCTAATCTTATTTTCTTATATGATTTTCTGTTCTATAAAGACAATTTGTTTAAGCCCACTGTGCAATGCAGGAAACTGAACTTTTGCCATGAGTCCATGGTGAAATTGAAACTAGAACACGTTGCTCCTGGCATCTGTTGTAGGCAGTAAATTTGCCCCTGGATTATGATCAGTGAAAGACAAAGAGAAGCAGAATTTCAGTATTTGACTTAAGATCCTTTTACTGAACATTTACATTTCTTTACTGCTCAGGTAATATGAGGTTATTGGAACTATTTCTGTGAAATTCAAGTTTCTTCTATGGGCTATAAAAGCGAGGTACCAAAGAAAACATACAAATAATTGCATAATAAATATGAAAAGATGCTAAACTTAATGATCAACCGTCCAAATTATAACAATTAAATACCAGTTCACTTATCATATTGCCAAAAATTAAGGGATTTATGAAATCTAATATTGTGATATGAAATCTAATAAGGAAGTATGTGGGGAAACAGTCATTCCCATACATAGTATGTGGTGATAGTATGACTATAATATTTCTAGATGGTAATCTGAATCAAATTTTAAATTATACATATCCTTTCACTTAACAATTTATTTCTAGATCTCTATAACTTAAAGATACTTGCTGAAGTGTTTTAGAATATATGTATATGTGTTTGTGTTGTGTGTATAAAATTTTATATCTATATTTATATCAGAGTGACTTACAGTAATGAATTGGAGGAAATATAACTTGGAGGACTGGTTAAACTACACCTGAATATCATATAGCCATTAAAAGAACCAAGCATAGATGATTATATAACCAACTTGTAAAAGTGAATTTAGGTTACTAAATATAAGAAGTTATACACAATATGTATAAATGACCTAATATATTATTTTGTAAATTAAAAGTTCATGCAGTCTACTTTATATGCATAAAGTACATATCTCACAAGAGTAAAAATCTAGGAAGGAGTGGGGAAAAAGCAATCCTGCTGTTAATAAGGCTGGTTAGAAAGACACATGCAGGTACAGTCAGCTGTCAAGTTAGCAAGAAACATTACTTCTCTCAAAGTCATGCAGCAGCTGGAAAATGCCACAGAGATAGTCTCTGAGTGATACTGCCTCTTTCCAGTGTTGCCTCGAGATATGCTTTAAGACAACCACTTACTCCTGGGCCCAGTGGCTAGCCCATCCCACCCCTCCATAGCTTGTAATGCCTGGTAATGCCCACTTCTCCTAATCCCACCTCAGAAGCAGCATGCCGTCCAGAACTGATCCCAGCTTCTTTCAGGAACCCCTCAGAACCACACACTTGATGCTTCCCTTCTCTGGGGTGTCAAGCAGGATCCCGTGGTTTGTGTGGAGTGACTGCTGTTGATTCCCCAAGTCAAGAAATTTGATTGTGTCAGACTACAGATTTATTTCCAGTGTTCTTTGGCAATTTAATTTGTGTTTAACAGCAACTTGAACGTATATGTATATACACAGGTAAATGCAAGTATCTTTTTATTTACCTACTTATCTCATTAAGTGTAACAGAAAACATTCTGGAAGGTTCATATCATGTTTAAGCAGCTGTTATTCTGAAATTAGTGAACAGAGGAAGGTTGAAGAGAGCATTTATTGATAATTTGCATTTTTCTTATATAATGTTTACAATGGATTTGTATTACTGTTTATTTTTAAGAAAGGAATAAAAAAATTTATTCTACCTCAGCCAATTCTTTGTCCTTCTACAAGAACACACCCCCCCCATACCCACACACATATACACACCTTCCAAGAAAATGGAATATCTTCTGTGTAAATCACAGAAACTTTAGATACAGGCAGCTGTTCCTTCAATTGTTTTCAGAAATCCAAACCTGTACTTTAATTTTAATCTGGCATGTATTTTTTTCTTCAAAGGAAGATCATTAAAATAAATACTAACAGATTATGTATATATAACATAATTATATATATATAGTTTTTAGTGCTTGTTTATATATATACATATCCATATATAACTTATATATTATATAATATGTTTTATTGTTTGACAGCTATTTACCTATACCTATACTTATATCTCTATGTAACAGCTGTCTGCTTAAAATAAATTGGGACTGAGAATCAGAGTAAAGGTTTACTCAAAAACAGATTTAATTAAACTGCTCTTAAGGTGTGGTTCTCCCACACATTTCTGCAACAAAGAGCACATGGATTAGGAAAAGAACCAAGCAGTGGAGAGGTAATGGGCCATACTGAGTCCTAATTACCTACCGTTGCTGTTCCTCTAACTCAAAAGGGAACACAGATGGAAAAGTAATTACTGCATATACTAATTAGTCATCTCATTTGCCAATTGTACATGATAAATAAAACAGATTAAAGGAATATTCACAGGCTGAAGTAAGGTGAGACCGGCAGGGTGAGATGCAGGGACACTTACTGTTGTATTGGCAATAACCTGTAAAACAAATGATGCATTTACTTGCATATCATTTTAACAGGAAGGAAACAGAAAGAAAGGTAGAACTTAGGTGTTTTTCTTTTTTTTTTTAGATGAAAATGTGACCAAGGGCATTCTATCAGCAAGTATTTTGGCAAGAAATTTGAGTTAGTGCACATAATTATTGTGCCTAAATCCAATTTTTAAAGATTCTGTGCAATCTACCAATGCAGACTATTTACAGAATGGCAAATACATTTTCAACACTAGTAATCAATATAAAAGTGGAATGTTTTGCGTTGTGCTTTCTCTTGGGAACCTTTTAGTCTGAATTAATTTCTACCAGAAAAATATTCATGCGTGACTATTGGGTGCAAGGCGGTGTGCTGATGCTGTGAATGGGATTTGCATATTCTTCATTAAAAATTTGCAGAAACTGAAAGAAATGAAAGTGAAAATGTGGGATGAATATTATCTGTCCCCCAAACCACTTTTCTCTCAATGTCAATTGTAGATAATTGAGCTGCAGGGCTCCCATATAAGTGAGAAAAGTTTGGAAGCATGTGGAAAAAAAGTAAAGGTTAATGGACAGCTGAGAGATGCCACTTCCTATGAAGTGAGTACAAATAAATAAGAGTATTGGAGATAGAGGATTGTAGACAGTTTACAGTCAGTCCTCCATTTCATTTCTTATTTTTGGATTCCTAGCAAT
Organism: Smutsia gigantea; assembly: GCA_032199065.1. NCBI lineage: Eukaryota > Metazoa > Chordata > Mammalia > Pholidota > Manidae > Smutsia > Smutsia gigantea. Next base: position 70,206 of record JAVSCE010021402.1, on the reverse strand, counting down.
ATGAAATCAGTTGCTGGACGTTTAATAGTGAAGTTGAGGCTACAACATACTAACTTCCAAGCCGATAACTTTTTCATTAACAGAGGTTAGTAGTGTCAAAGAGGTTAAAGAAGGTGGACAGTACATGCTTCCTGTTGAAATGAATGTGAGTCAGTTTCCCTCTCCTGTATGTTTAGTTCAGTTTGTTTCCTCTAACTGGCTCCCTTCCCTCTGTTCTCCTTCTCATCAGCCTGCTTTCTTTCCTCTCTTCCTCCCTCCTTCCTCCCTCATGCCCTCCTTCTCTCCCCAACTTTCTCCCTTCTTTTCTTCCTTCTCCTTATTGCCAGTAGAGTAATACCAAAAGCAGATATATTAGGAAGAACAAGCTGTGATATTTTCAGCTTTGCATAGAGCAAACTCTTCTACAGAGCCCGTAAAGCCAGTTGGTGATATAATATTTTGAGAAAATCTACAAAATATAGCAACACCATGAAGTTATTTTTCAACAGCAATGGGAAAGTTGTTACTGACATTTTATTGGAAAGCATATTCATAACATGGGACTATTTGGTACAAGCATGATGTCTAGTGTCCTTGGCCTCTGCACATGGAGTGGAATAAGTGCATTATTCCATTTTAATTTTTATTATCATGTGGTGAAAAGCATTCCTCCTGAATCCAGTCTTTTTCATTTATATTAATTTAAATGCCATCCCATCTCATTTTCTTTTACATTCTTTGCATTTTCCTGCTAGAAAGTTGACCCAGAGACAGGCCAGTCTAGCCTTACATGAAACTTCTCATTTAGTAGAAATCAGAAAAAAAAGAAAAATAAAGCAGACATTTTTCTCTGTTTTTCATGAGTGGACTGCAGAACATTCTGGGGAGTATTTCTTGAAATGTCAAACCAGATGTAAACGTCTTCTACCCAGTCCTAAAACATTTTCTCCTAAAACTTCTTAAATTTAATAGCAGAAATATATCATATTAACACCCAAACTGCTACATTAAAGTAACAGTGCTGTTCTTGAATTACGCCCCCCATGATCTAGTAAATTCTGAGGAACTTCCACTGTTGCTTTGAGCATCAGCATGAGGTATTCAGAGTTTACAAAAGTGGACACTCAACACAAGAAGTAATTTATATTCACCAATAGGCACTGACAGGTTGGGTCCAACAAGGTTATACATTATATATTTCAACAATTGTCAAAAATATTTATTGAGAACCCATTGTGTATATATTGGTGAACTTCATGCTCTGTGGGAGCACACAAAATGAAATAGATTGCAGGGACCTCTACCCTCAACAAACTTAAGAGTTTTTAAAAAGAATCCATAAATCAAATTGAAGATTATATTAGATGACTTCTAACACTTTTTGAACTCCAAACTTCTACTAGTCATCTTCTGCATCCTCCTTTTATATATTTTACTTTAATTCCGCTTGACAAAAAACTATTTGAGATGGCTTATCGTAAGGACTCATTTATTTAGTCTAGGAGTCTTAAAAATAAGTGGGTAGTTGCAACAGAAAGCTGAGAAAAGATGGTTACTTAAATTGAGATTAAATTATGCTTACTTTTATTTATGGGTTTGATGCCTGAAAGTCTGAACATTCTACACTGGGGCAGGAAGAAGAAAAAGAAATAAAACAGCTTTCTGAGACTTCCCATCAAAGACCAACTGGATTGTTTTGGAGAAAGAGAGACCCATGCAATTCTGTGCAATTTGATTCTGACTTAAATCAGGAGAAAGCGTTTTTTACAGATGAAAAAAAATCCCTGTAAACTTCCTAGTAGAGGAGGAAAAAAATATAACCATGGTGATTTATATCCACTTGCAACTATAATTTCCTCATTTGTGTAACAAATGTTTGGGTGGGGAGGGCTGGAATTGTCTTTAAGTTGCATTTGCCTAGAAAGCACATTGTTTTACCTCAGTTATTTGTTACAGATCAATATGCCGAACAAGATTTATAAAGATACATTTTGCAGTGTTTGCAAGATACTGATAAAACATACATTTTCTATATCAGGAGTTATCATCAGGATTGTTTTTGGAGGGCTGGCTTTGTAAGGGATAGATGTAGCTCCTGGAGGTGGAGCTGAGGGAGGGGGTGAAGGCGGTCTGTGGTCAATGCTGTGGTACCAATGCCATTTAAGTCATTCTCCTATCAGGTATAAAAAGGTATTTCAATTCTTCAGAGTAGATACTTTCTTAGCATTGAATTCTACACACAATTTGTTGATAGGCATTAATTTAAGACATTTTGAGAGACATAATAGAAAAATATCTTCAACGGGGATTTTACAGAAGATACCATTTTTTCTTTGTTTTTTTTTTATCTCCCTTGACTAATTTATATTATCATTGAGATTTTGTGCCTTCATATCCCCTTCACCTATTTCACCCACCCACCCTAATCCCTCTCCCATGGTAAACACCAGTCCCTTCTCAGTGTTTGTAAGTCTATTTCTGTTTCGTTTGTTTTGTTTTGTTTTAGATTCTATATAAATGAAATTATATGGTATTTGTTTTTCTCACCCTGGTTTATTTCATTTAACATAATACCTTCTAGGTCCATCCATGTTGTTGCAAATGGCAGGATTTCATTCTTTGGTATGGTTGAATAATGATCTATTGTATATATGTACCACACCTTCTTTATCATTCATCCATTGATGGGCACTTTGGTTACTTCCATATCTTGGCTATTGTAAATAATATGGCATTAAATATGGAGATACATATATCTTTTTGAATCAGTGATTTTTTTTTTCTTCTGGTACATACACAGAAGTGGAACTACTGGGTTATATGGTATTCCTACTTTTAGTTTTTTGAGAAGACTCCATACTGCTTTCCACAGTGGCTGCACCAACTTACATTCCTACCAATAGTGTAAGAGGGTTTCCTTTTCTCCTCACCCTCACCAACACTTGTTATTTGTCTTTTGGATAGTGTTCATTCTGACTGCAGTGAGATGGTATTTTATTGTGGCTTTTATATGCATTTCCCTGGTGACTAGTGATGTGGAGCATCTTTTCATGTGACTGTGGGCCATCTGGATGTCTTCTTTAGAAAAATGTCTGTTCAGGTCCTCTGCCCATTTTTAATTGGGTTATTTGGTTTTTTTTGGTGTTGGGTCATATGATTTCTATTACACTTTGGATATTAGCTCCTCATTGGATATATCTTTTGTGAATATGTTCTCTCATACAGTAGCTTTTCTTTGAGTTCTGTTGATGGTTTCTTTTGCGGTACAGAAGTTTCTTAGTTTGATGTAATCCCACTGGTTTATTTTGGCTTTTGTTTCCCTTGCCCAGGGAGATGTGTTCAGAAAACGTGGTTATTTTTAAATGATCTTCAAAAAGTGGTAAGGGTAGATACCAAATTGCAGTTCAGCTAAACAATATCTGTGTATTTGTTTTAAGTCTGAGAGACAGTTCAGAGAAATGAGTTCTTAAGTCCAATAGTCTGTCCATTTATATATTTTGAGTCAATGTCTAGTTTTTTGTTTTATTTTAATTTGAGGGAAGAGAAAGGAAGAACTGAGACTTATTAAGAACTGATAGGTATGCCAGGTACTGGGCAAAATGTTTTCCAATCCATCTTCTCATTTCATCTTATTTTACCAATACAACAATCTTGGAAGTTTCACTCTTTTCATATTTCAAATGCAAAGTTACAAGTTCAAAGTGGGTTTAATTAACTTGCCTTAGATCAGGTCATGTCATAAATAATACCCTATGTCAGAGTTTGACTCCAAACCCACAGGACTTTAAAACCCAGGCCCTTTCCACTGTGGAGTGACTCATCTTGATGACAAAAAGCTTTCCTTTTTCAGATCTCCTGTTACATCAACTTTTCAATGCAATGCTGATTGTATTTATTTAGTCTCTCATTATAGATTATAAACCCTACTGAGAATAGACTATATGTAATTCTCATATCCTTTTCCCCTATGATTTCTACTCCAATGCATATTAATATAATATAGCCTCTGTCCACCTGGAGAGTCTTCCCTCTGCCAATTTAAGAAAATCCAGATGTGATTTTTCTAAGGAAGACTTGTTAACATTTATTTATTGAAAACACTTTTAAACAGAGAAATTATACAGGAACAATTATAAATCAATGTATCAACCAGTTTAAATTTAAAGTAGTTGGAGTTAGTTACTTTAGTGCTAAAGAAAGGGCTTCATGAAATAAAGACATTACATGATAGGTTTTGAATAAGTAGCTGAAAATGGATTGCTGGGAGATGTGGAAATTAAATCTGATGACCCCCTGAAATTATGGAAGGACTGACATGTGTTTTTAAAAAAGCAGAGATTATTTAAAAAACTCACTGTGACAGTCAGGAGATATCAGGCCCTTAGTAATGATAACAACAATTTCCTGAGCACCCTATGTGTGTCAGACACTCTGCTATGCCCTTTGCAACCCGATTTTTACTTATTCCTCAAAGCAACACAAGTGGTCGATTTTTTAATTCTCATCTTACAAATGGAAAGGATTAGAGTCAGTCTATATTTTTCTGTCTAGAGTTCAATAATTAATAAATAATAGGGGCAGGATTTAAAACTAGGTCTATTTGCTTTCCAAATCCAAGCTCTGACCTGGGAAAGTAATTTCATGTTGTGAATGAGAATGCTGGCGATGTTCACCATCTGGAGCTGAATGTCAACTGCACCCTTATAGGCTGTGTGACCTTCCAGTTTTCAAAGCTTCAGTTTATTCATTTTATAAATTGGGGATGTTGGGAAGATTAATGTGAAATAATGTATGTAATGTACTGCCTCATACAAAGTAGGTGATCAATAAATATTACCTGTGATGACAATTATATTGATTATGAAATTGATGGTGATGATAATGCATTTATAAACTATATTTTAATACATATATCCCTGGCATTTTGCACATAGTTTAGACCACTTCTTTTCCCTTGGCATAGAGCAGGCACTATGTGTACCAGACTAGCTAAGTGCACACTCATCAGCGTTTGAATAAGCACTGGGAAGGTGTAAGTATGACTATATTTTTATCTTATTTTCATTTCTCTCAACAATCATGCCTGAAGCATGGGAACCTACTAGCTCATTTTAGGTAGACATCCCATGAATGCTATTATCTATGTTTTGAAGAAAACATTTCCAGATGTTGTAAGATTAGAATAATTACCCTAATACCTCACCTTGGCTAGGAGCATAGATACTTATTTAATTTCTACAAGAAAAAAATGTGAAAATGGTATATTGGGTTTTAGGCAGAAACTCTTCCTTCAGATAATAGGAAAATGAAGAGCAGTTTGGATGAGATGAGATACAGAGGAAAGAATTATTTATTAAATCCTTTAAGAAAGCTCATTTGGCAGATCTATTCACAAGAGTTTTGTTTTTATTCCTTCTTGAGCATTGTTAATAACTTTTCTTATCCTTAACTTAATTTCATTAAAACCACCAGCTTCACAATTCCTCTCTGGAGAAGACCTTGAATTTTGTTTTGAGAATGCAAGCAATAAAATAAGTTTAAGGTAAAAATCAGAACATTTTTTACCAAGTAAATTTACATTTTTGAGATTAAACACTCCCTCTTCTAAGTGCTGAAGGGATTTGGAAAGGGCCCCATAGACTAGACTGACCCTTGACTAATTGTAGTGCTAACAGGGGAACTCTTATAAAGTAGATAACAAATGGCCATTTGCTGAGAATGAGGACAGTTTTTCAGTATGTGTGTTGTTCTCGGTGTCACTCCTTGTTTCCCTGCAGAATTCTCCAGATGTCTGAGCACTGTGTAAACTGGCTTAATGCCAATTTTAGTGGACAAACCTATTTTTTTCTTTTTCCCTCCCACCCTTCCTCTGTTCTTTCCCTACCAATACCATCTCTCCCCCTTCCTTCCCCCATTCAATAATAAATATACCATTAGCCTTATTTTGTCGAAGGCACTTTGATGTTTTGAGTAAACAAAGATGAGTGCCACATAATCCTCTTCTCCATAAGATGTGCATTCCTGTGCAAAACTGAGCAAAATTGCTATTGTTTCACATACTGTTTTATATTTCCACCCTTTCTCCTGGGGTCGTGGAGCGACCAAAGTGGGATTACATATGATTGCAGTGTCTTCTCTTTTGAGCTTTCCATTCATTGTATATGACCTCTCCACGATTTTGACACAGATGATCACCACCTACATTTCTAAACACTTACCACTGACTTCTAGGATGCCGTACTTGGCTCTTTCTGTACCTTTTTTACTCTTTCTCAATCTCTTTTGCTGGAGCCTCTTCACCTCCCCTATGCCTTGCATACGTAAAATCCTAGAGCTCATTCTTCAGACCTGTCTACTTCCTATAGTGTCTATGCCATCTTGGTGGCCTTATCCAGCTTCAAGGTTAAAGGTACTCTGATATAGCTAGCCCATATATCTAGTCCAGATATTTCAGTCCATTACTTGAAACCTCTTTTTCTTGTTTTATTTTTCCTCATAATACTTAATACTTTCTAACACATGATAGAGGAATTATTTTGCTTATTTTCTATCTCCTACTTATATTTAAGTTTTGCAGTGGCACTGTTTTTGTTACTTATTCACTACATCTCTTAGGACTTGGAATAATGCCTGTTTAGAGCAAGCATTCAATAATGTTATTTTGTTTGGGCACTGATTGGGAAGAGCCAGAATAAAAACACACAAATATTATTCCATTCTAGTTTTATAAGTGCAAGAGTTGGATAAGATCAACCACATTACAAAAGCAATCAGTATAATTCATACTCACAGCTCCACTGGGTCCACAATAAACTTGAAAGATAGGAACTTTCTTTCTTAGATTTTTAAAAAAATGTCTTTATTTTCTAATTCAAAGTTGCTTTTGGGGAGGGCTCCCCTTACTTTTACCAGCATTTACTGTATTTGAGAAATTGGCCCTCCATTTCCTTTTGGTGCATGCATTTATTTCACATTTAGGAGTTACTGTATGTTTATTCCACAAAAACATTCTAGAATGTGAACTGAGACAGCAGATGTGTATGCATCTCACAGTGGCAAAACTTTATTTTTTTTATTCTTGATGCTTCTTTGGCTATTGTCATTGCAAGTGATACACAGGGTGGCAGTTTATATCCTGATTCCGGATGGTACGAATGAGTGTGAGCAACACCCTCTCCACTTGGTCCAGAACTCTTCCACCTCACTTTTGCTTGAAGGAGTGCTGTTAACCAGGACATAACCCACTCATGTGCACGGGGAAGAGAGCAGCCCTGCCTCTGGCAATTCATAATTTAGCCAGTGGGATTCCAGATTTATCCTCAACTGTCAGCCAAACAAGAGAAGAGCTCCATGGGGCCAGATGTGAGAGCCATGCTAGTTTTTTTGCTTGTTTTTCTTTTTCCTTTCCTTTCCTTTTTATAAGTATTATTATCATGAGTCATCCACCTGACATCTAGATAGAACTAGCAACTGGTTCTTGTACTGAACGATGAAAAAGATACAAGGCTGGTAAAGTGGCTCAAATGATCATACTCAGATTAAATTGCCATGAGTACCCCTCTTCACCCATTATCAGAAGCAGCAGAGAAACCAGTCAACCAGCAAAGTACTTGAATGAAGAAGATCTCTACCCTGTAGTGTTTGACTTTCTTGCTTTTTAATGGCAACCCGACAACCCCTCATGATATATTCTGTACCCTTTTCTTGGAAGGAAATTATTTTTAATGTTGCATATTTAAAATGATCGTAAATGTACTCCACTGTTGCTAAGTTTTAGAACCATGTTTCACACTTAACAACCACAGAATTATCTGTTTGTAAATGATGGTTAAGAAGGAAATCCTTAAGTAATCCTCATTGGAAAACTGGAAATTAATTGCCACACTACAGCTAGTTAAGTGGAAGTGAAGTAAATAAGATGAATAATTGCTGCTTTTGGGTTATTTCATGCCTGCAACTCACCTCAAGACTCAAATTTTCCTCTCAAAATGCCTTTTTTAAGTGTCATCACATTGGGAAGTGTGTTTTTTGAAACAGTTAATAACATAACTTAATATGCAAAACCTTTGATGATATTCTCTCACCTGCACATTTCAATGCTCCTTCGCTTCTGTTCCATCAAGTATAATTACACATCCAATTGGTATTTATTTATTATTGCTATTTTACAGTATCTCAGACACTTAAAATTTTGGGCCAAGTCCCAAAAGCTTTTGATTCTCTGTTCAAGCCCTCGTTTGGGTATTCCATCCAGTACTTGTTCAACATTGTGTGTGTTACTTTAATGATCTGATTTCACTTTCCTTGTAAAAGCAATAGCAAAATCAACAGGGAGTAACATTTGGAATTAGTCTGTCAATTACGACTCTCATACAAGGAAAAAAAGAGTTTAAAAAATAAAATATGTTCTATCTATTTTAGATAGGGAAAAGCTTTCCTGAGCAGAGTCGTACTTCTTTTGGCGTTGGATCCAAAGAGAGATCTTTTCCCGGGGAGGAGTTTATCACATTTACTACCTTGTCCTCCTGAGGTTATACAGTTCAGTGTCACGTACTATTATAAATATTGAATTTGGCATCTCAGGCTTACAAGCCATGCATTCATATTCTGTCTACTTCCTTTGGTGGCCAGGTCTCAGGAAAAAGTAGAATTTGAATACATGGCTTCTTTACATTAAAATATTACCTTTCAGATACCTTCCTTTCAATAAATCTTCAGGGAAAAGAATGAAACATGATTACATTGGAAGTACACACTGATTTAAGATATATTCTGATTTCAGCAAATTTTAAATAAAAAATATACTTTTAAACATAGAGAAATATAGTTATATTGTTGATTAACTGTGATTATTTGTGTAACTTGGAGAGCTGATGGGATATTTTTGCTTTTTGTCCACTTCTTTTTCCTTCCTTACTCTGTGAATCATTTCTTCTTTTACTGTAACTGAAGTCATTTCACTTGGGAGGTCTAAACATATTGAGAAAGCATAGCTAGGGTAGAGCTCATTCTCTACAATATTTGTATTTTGCAGAAAAATTGAAAATTTCAAGATTCATTGCTGTCCCTCAAACATAATTTTCAGACATTAAGAAATCATTTATAATCAAATATTTTTTAAAAAGAAGATGAAATAAACTTTTAGAATTTTAGGTGAAGGCTATTCACTTTGGAATTTACAGATTAGAGCATACCTTGAGGAAAAACATTTTTATGGCCTTTGAGATTTATGAGCCACTGATACATTGAAAATAATTGGCTGTGAGAATTCACAGGAAGCTACTTGTATAGCACCCACTGGCTGAGTTCATTTTATTCAAGCTGTAAATTTCTTTGAAAAAATTACTGAAAGCTGATGAAAAGCCTCATGTTCTGAAAGAAAAGCAAAACCAAATGACACAAAACTCTCCCAGAAAATGTGATGATCCCAGAGAAAGGTAATGTAGTTTTTCAGAATTGCATAGATGAATATTTTCAAACGAATGTCAAGAAATGGACACTGCAGACACATTCTTATGTTTAAAACCAATGTTCGAGCCCTGGAAATTCCAACAGAAAAACACAGGAGTCTCAAAAGAAACAGTTTTCTAAAGTGAATTTTGAAGTTCTTTGAAATAAATGGCATAAATGATAGGGAAATATATATTTACTTGTGCAGATTACACTTGGTCTAAGTCACTAGTACATTCAAAGTATTCTATTACCATATGACTGATTGTTAGTTGACTTTATTTCATGATAGTAAAGGTATAAATATAGAGACAGCTATAGATAAATGTATAATGCTATAGAAATTGGTCTGTAAAAACCTTCCTTTGCTCCTCAATATCACAGCATATCAAAATTTTCCACATCTTTGGGTGAATAATACTCTAGAGATACTTTAACAATGAATTAGACATCAATCTTTAATGACCTAGGTAATGAATTCAGCATAGTAAAATTTATAACTCTCCCCCCCACAAAATAAGTAGATGGATTTATCCTTATGGATGAAAACAAGTAAGAAGGAAAGAAAGAAGGATTGGAGGGAGGGAAGAAGGGAAGAAGGAAGGAGAGCAAGAGAGAGAGAGAGAAAGAGAAAGAAAGAAAAAGAAGAAAGAGAAAGAAAGAGGAAGAGAGGAAGGGAGGAAGTGAGGGAGGGATGGAAGGAAAGAAGGAAGGAAGGAAGAGAAAAGGAAAGAAAGAAAGACTATTTTTACCTCACTTTGGTCAAAATCTAGACCTGGTGTCTATAGAGATTCAGTGTATAAAAATTGCTGACTCCTAGGCTTGAGCATTGTGCTTTCACCAAATTTATTTTTTGGGGGGGGAGGGGGCAGGTTTGTTTAGAGCTGCAAAGGGAATTTTTTCATTTTTTCATGCACTCCAGAAAGCTTATAATTTGTTCTCTCTCAGAAAGTGAAGGGAATCAGACTTCAATCTAATTCACCATATCCTGGTTGCATGGAATGTGTCTTGGATGTTGTATTCACACTAGCAGAATATATGCTAATGGAAAATTTCTAATCATACCCACTACATTTTGTCTTTACAAGTTTAGTCAACATTAAGACAGAATCAAGCTAAACCAAATACGAAAAAGAAAAGACTGATGTTAGTTTTGCTTAATGTTGTTTTTTAAGATCACGATGAGGTAGGCTCTACTTCAAAAATCTAGATCTATTCTAATTAAGGAAACATTTTAATAACTCTTCTTAAAGAGCACAAGGGGGAAAGCAGAGTTGTATGAGTTTTTCAATGACTGCTTGCAAGGCAATCTTCACACCTGCCAAAAGGGCGAGTGAACACTGAGCAAGGAATGTGGGTAGAGAGCAGTCCAAGTGAGTACCCCTCAAAGGAAATCCAGGTAAACTGATGACACCTCGAGGCAGGAAGACTGAAGAACAGGATCTGTCTATGCGCATGTGCTTGTTAACACTGTGTGTGCTCAGAGGTGAGTCCTCATCCTCAGAAAGAGCCTGTGGAGTTCAGGGGGGGACAACAGGGCACAGAGGGACAGAATAGATGTTCCCAAAGGACTAGCTCCCTATTTTTCTATCTAGATCTTCTGACATTGTTATTTCTGCCAATCAATCAGAAAAAGTGTCTACTGAGGTAAAATCATAAAAGTATAACACTTCATTGATAACAAAATAACTAGATGTATGCATTCAAATGAGAGCTTTGCTGTGAAGTAGGCTTGCACAATTCAAGATTACTTTGGGACTCCTCAGATATGTTATGGACTCTGCTGAGTACCACCTTCACACTGAAATTATGCTAAAATTAAAGGACAGAGGTAAGGTATATTTCCTGGAGCTAATCGTCACATACTGAAGATGCTTAAGTAATCACTCGTAAAAAGGTACATCTCGAGATTCAAGATGGCGTCATGAGAGGTGACACACTCCTCCAAAAACCACAAATAGTACAAAAATATAGTTAATTAATACAACTAACCCTAAAACAGCAAGAAGAGAGAAGGCTGAACCAGACTGCATACAGACCTCACAAACAAGCGGACCTCAGGAAACAGCATCAGCTCTGTTCCCCTATGACTCCCAACATCACTCTAGGGGTTGAGCATCTCCAGAGACTGGAGTTTCTGCGCACTAGGGGCACCACATAGAAATATGAAACATCAGAAGAATATGGTTCAGACCAAAATTTCACAAACCCCAGAAAGAGGGCCAAGTGAAACTGAACTCACCAATGTTCCTAAAAGAGAGTTCAAAATAAAAATTATAAACATGCTTATGGAGGTACAGAAAAATATTCAAGAGCTCAGGAATGAATTTAAGTCAGAGATTGAATCATTAAGAAATTCCATATCTGAAATGAAACATACAATGGAGTGATTTAAAAGAAGATTAGATGTAGTAGAAGAGATGGTAAATGGAATAGAAATTAGAGAAGAGAAATACAAACAAGGCGAGGCACAGAGAGAAAAAAAGAATCTCTAAGAATGAAATAATATCGAGAGAACTGAGTGACCAATCCAAACGGAACAATATTCTCATTACAAGGGTACCAAAAGAAGAGAGAGAAAAAGGGATAGAAAGTATCTCAGAGGAGGTGATTGCTGAAAACTTCCCCAGTCTGGCGAAGGAGATAGTCTCTCAAGCCATGGAGGTGCACAGTTCTCCCAACACAAGGGATCCAAGGAAGACAACACCAAGACATACAATAATTAAAACGGCAAAGATCAAGGATAAAGACGGACTTTTAAAAGCAGCTAGAGAGAGAAAAAAGATCACATACAAAGGAAAACCCATCAGGCTATCATCAGACTTCTCAACAGAAACCTTACAGGCCAGGAGGGAGTGGCATGATATATTTAATGCAATGAAGCAGAAGGGCCTTGAACCAAGAATACTCTACCCAGCAAGGTTATCATTTAAATTTGAAAGACGGATTAAGCAATTTTCAGATAAGCAAAAGCTGAGAGAATTTACCTCCCACAAACCACCTCTACAGTGCATTTTGGAGGGAATCCTATAGATGGATGTATTCCTAAGGCTAAAAAGATGTCACTCAAGCACTAGACAAAGAGTACAGAATATGATTCATAACATACAAAGAATGGAGGAGGAAGAAAAAGGAGGAAAAAAAAAGGAAGCTTTAGGTTGTGTTTGTAATAGCATATGAAGTGAATTAAATTATACTGTTCGATAGTAAGGGAAACTTTGGTAACCACTAATCTAAAGCCTGCAAAGCCAATAAGTACATACCTATCGATAATCACCCTAAATGTAAATGGACTGAATGCACCAATCAGAAGACATAGAGTCACTGAATGGATAAAAAAACAAGACCCATCAATATGCTGCCTACAAGAGACTCACTTCAAACCCAAAGACATACACAGACTGAAAGTAAAGGGATGGAAAAAGATATTTCATGCAACTAATAGTGAGAAAAAAGCAGGAGTTGAAGTACTTGTATCAGACAAAATAGACTTCAAAATAAAGAAAGTCACAAGAGACAAAGGACATTACATAAAGATAATGGGTTCAGTCCAACATGAGGATATAAGTATTATAAATATCTATACACCCAACACAGGATCACCTACATGTGTAAAACAAATACTAACAGAATTAAAGGGGGAAATAGAATACAATACATTCATTTTAGGAGACTTCAACGCACCACTCACTCCAAAGGACAGATCAATCAGACAGAAAATAAATAAAGAGACAGAGGCACTAAACAACATATTAGAACAGATAGACCTAACAGACATCTACAGAACACTCCATCAAAAAGCAACAGGATACATATTCTTCTCAAGTGCACATTGAACATTTTCAAGAATAGATCATATACTAGGCCACAAAAAGAACCTCAGTAAATTCAGAAATATTGAAATTCTACCAACCAGCTTCTCAGATCACAAAGGTATGAAACTAGAAATAAATTACACAAAGAAAATGAAAATGCCCACAAAGACATGGAGGCTTAATAACATGCTCCTAAATAATCAGTGGATCAATGACCAAATAAAAACAGAGATCAAGCAATATATAAAGAAAAATGACAACTAATTCAACACCGCAATATCTGTGGGGCGCAATGAAAGCCATGCTAAGAGTGAAATATATTGCAATACAGGCTCGAAGAACAATGCCAACTGAACAGTCTAAACTCAGGATTAATGAAACTAGAAAAGGAAGAACAAATGAGGCTCAAAGTCAGTAGAAGGAGGGACATAATAAAAATTAAAGCAGAAATAAATAAAATTGAGAAGAATAAAACAATAGAAAGAATTAATGAACACAGGAGCTGGTTCTTTGATAAAATAAACAAAATAGGTAGACCTCTAGCCAGACTTATAAAGAAAAAAGAGAGTCCACACATATAAACAGAATCAGAAATGAGAAAGGAAAAATCACTACGGACACCACAGAAATACCAAGAATTATGAAAGAATACTATGAAAAATTATATGGTAACAAACTGGATAACCTAGAAGAAATGGAAAACTTTCTTGAAAAATACAACCTACCAAGGCTGACCCAGAAAGAAACAGAAAATCTGAATAGACCAATTACCAGCAAAGAAATTTAATTGGCAGTCAAAAAACTACCTAAAAACAAAACTCCTTCACCAGATGGTTTCACTGCTGAATTTTATCAAACATTTAGCAAAGACCTAATACCCATCCTCAAAGTTTTCCAAAAAGTAGAAGAGGAAGGAATACTCCCAGACGCATTCTATGAGACCAACATTACTCTATTACCAAAACCAGGCAAAGACACCACAAAAAAGAAAATTACACACCAATATCCCTGAACATAGATGCAAAAATACTCAACAAAATATTAACAAACCGAATTCAAAGATACATAAAAAAGATCATCCAACATAATCAACTGGGATTCATCCCAGGGATGCAAGGATGGTACAACATTCGAAAATCCATCAACATCATCTACTACATCAAAAAAAAAGGACAAAAACCACATGATCATCTCCATAGATGTTGAAAAAGCATTCAACAAAATTCAACATCCATTCATAATAAAAACGCTCAACAAAATGGGTATAGAGGGCAAGTACTTCAACATAATAAAGGCCATATATGACAAACCCACAGCCTACATTATACTTAACAGAGAGAAGCTGAAAGTTTTTCCTTTAAGATCGGGAACAAGATAAGGATGCCCATTCTCCCCAATTTTATTCAACATAGTACTGGAGGTCCTAGCCACAGCAATCAGACAACACAAAGAAATAAAAGGCATCCAGATTGGTAAGGAAAAAGTCAAACTGTCCCTGTTTGCAGATGACATGACACTGTACATAAAAAACCCTAAAGAATCCACTTAAAAACTATTAGAGCTAATATCTGAATTCAGCAAAGTTGCAGGATACAAAATTAATGTAGAGAAATCTGTTGCATTTCTATACACTAACGGTGAACTAGCAGAAAGAGAAATCAGGAAAACAATTCCATTCACAATTGCATCAAAAAGAATAAAATAAATACCTAGGAATAAACCTAACCAAGGAAGTGAAAGACCTATACCCTGAAAATTACAGGACACTCCTAAGAGAAATTAAAGAGGACACTAATAAATGGAAATTCATCCCATGCTCTTGGCTAGGAAGATTTAATATTGTCAAAATGGCTATCCTGCCTAACGCAATCTACAGATTCAATGCAATCCCTATCAAAATACCAACAGCATTCTTCAATGAACTAGAGCAAATAGTTCTAAAATTCATATGGAACAACAAAAGACCACAAATAGCCAAAGCTATCCTGAGAAAGAAAAATAAAGCAAGGGGAATTATGCTCCTTGACTTCAAGCTCTGCTACAAAACCACAGTAATCAAGACAATTTGGTACTGGCACAAGAACAGACCCATAGACTAGTGGAACAAAATAGAGAGTCCAGATATAAACCTAAGCATATATGGTCAATTAATATATGATAAAGGAGCCATGGATATACAATGGGGAAATGACAGCCTCTTCAATAGCTGGTGTTGGCAAAACTGGACAGCTACATGTAAGAGAACTGAAACTGGATTACTGTTTAACCCCATACACAAAAGTAAACTCAAAATGGATCAAAGACCTGAATATAAGTCATGAAGTGATAGAATTCTTAGAAAAAAATATAGACAAAAATCTCTTGGACCCAAACATGAGCAACCTCTTCATGAACATATGTCCCTGGGCAAGGGAAACAAAAGCAAAAATGAACAAGTGGGACTATATCAAACTAAAAAGCTTCTGTACAGCAAAGGACACCATCAGTAGAACAAAAAGACATCCTACAGTATGGGAGAATATATTCATAAATGGCATATCCGATAAGGGGTTGACATCCAAAACACATAAAGAGCTCATGCACTTCAACAAACAGAAGCAAATAAGCCAATTAAAAATTGGGCAGAGGAGCTGAACAGACACTTCTCCAAAGAAGAAATTCAGATGGCCAACAGGCACATGAAAAGATGCTCCACATCACTAATCATCAGAGAAATGCAAATTAAAACCACAATAAGATAGCAACACACCAGTTAGGATGGCCAACATCCAAAAGACAAACAACAACAAATGTTGGTGAGGATGCAGAGAAAGGTGAACCGTCCTACACTGCTGGTGGGAATGTAAACTAGTTCAACCATTGTGGAAAGCAGTATGGAGGTTCCTCAAAAAACTCAAAATAGAAATACCATTTGACCCAGTAATTCCACTCCTAGGAATTTACCCTAAGAATGCTGCAAAGTTTGAAAAAGACATATGCACCCCTATGTTTATCACAGCACTATTTACAATAGCCAAGAAATGAAAGCAACCTAAGTGTCCATCAGTAGATGAATGGATAAAGAAGATGTGGTACACATACACAATGGAATATTATTCAGCCATAGAAGAAAACAAATTCTACCCTTTGCAACAACATGGATGGAACTAGAGGGTATTATGCTCAGTGCAATAAGCCAGGCGGGGAAAGACAAGTATCAAATGATTTCACTCATGTGTGGATTATAAGAAAGAGAAAAAAACTGAAGGAACAAAACAGCAGCAGACTCACAGAACCCAAGAATGGACTAACAGTTACCAAAGAGAAAAGGACTGGGGAAGATGGGTGGGAAGGGAGGGAAAAGGGGAATAAGGGGCATTACAATTAGCACACGTAATGCAGCGGGGGCGGGGCATGGGGACGGCAGTATTCATAGAGAAGACAAGTAATGATTCTATAGCATCTTACTATACTGATGGACAGTGAGTGTAATAGGGTATGTAGGGGGGACTTGATAACAGGGGTCTAGTAACCATAATGTTGTTCAAGTGATTGTACATTCACGATACCAAAATAAAATTAAAAAAAATGTACATCTCAACAGCCATTG
Organism: Smutsia gigantea; assembly: GCA_032199065.1. Taxonomy (NCBI): domain Eukaryota; kingdom Metazoa; phylum Chordata; class Mammalia; order Pholidota; family Manidae; genus Smutsia; species Smutsia gigantea. The sequence goes on along the minus strand of JAVSCE010021402.1, from coordinate 53,373 downwards.
TGATGTCTTTGTGTTTTTTACACACGTATGCATGTGTGTGTTTCAACAGACCACGAAAAAGTGATCAGAATTTGGAGTTTAGAAGATCTGGGGAGAAATGCTTTAGGAACAGCAAAACTAAAGGCAGAGCGATGTCATGGATAAGATATTCTGGATTGTGCTGACATGATCCTTGCATTAAGGTAAGAGGCTGGAGAAGAGTGTTAACCCCCACATTGTATCAAAATGGTAGTTTTTCTCACCTATAAAATGAAAATATCACTTTTGCATCTGAACTTTGCTAGAGAAACCTGAGAACATAAATTAGATGTTTGGGTAAGTGCTTTATAAAATGAGTGTTATACAAATATTAGAAATACTACATCAAAAATGTAAAAGCAGTACTCTGTGGATTGTGGAACAAATGGTCTATAGGGATCCAACTTAGGTGTGTTAAGGGTTCATGAAAGAGGGGAAGTTTGGATGGGAATTGAAAGCACAAAAGGCAGGGTTGTAGAAAGGGATGGAGAGGATGTTTGGCTGGGGTGATTGTACAGGACCAGCCTCGAAGGACCACCACGCTTGTTTATTTCATTGACTGTCAATCAGTAGCTTGTGCAGCATGGTGTAGATCTGTTCTAGAGATTTCTCTGACAGACACACATAAGCTTTGAAATGCTAATTTCATCACTAGCTTATATTGTAGAATGTAATTTCCTGTAACCTTTTAACCATTTGACTCTCAGTAGGGAAGCGTGAACCCTGTGTACTCACAAATGGGTCATCTTTGATCATAAAAGGCCATGTAAGTGACATTTCTTCTTTATTGACAGTAGTATGCTGGTCTTTATTATGATCGATTATATATATGTCATCTAAAATAAGCATAGCTTGCTTTCTATTTTACAAAATGTGTATTTGACTCTGACTTTGATATTCATTAACTGTTGAAACATGGATAAACTGAACTCTTTCTGTTTCAATTTTCATTTGCTGTGGAAAATAGAGATAATGGTTATTCCTTTCTTACAGACTGCTCTAAGGACTAATTAATTCTGTTAAAGCTCTTCGTACAGTGCCACGATCATAGCCATCACTCAAAAAAAGTTATCTGTTGTTACACATGATGATAATTCTAATAATACTTGCTCTAGATTTGCTGTGGGTGATAATATTTCATACAAACTCTTTCATATGGAACTGGTTCATATGGATGCAATAATAATGAACAGTCTCCCTTAATGAAATGGCTTATCAAAGATGCTCTCAATATTCTATCTTTTTGAAGGTAGATTCTGGCTAGAATGAACAACTGGAAAATTGTGAAAATATTTTACAGACTGGGATCTCACAGCATCTTTTGTAGATTGTGTGTGATTGGCAAGTATTTAGACTTACAGGTCTTTCGATCTCAGCTGCCTACTGTCCACTCACTACCTGTGAAATAATGAAGTAATAGGCTCTGAAAGGATGAAAAGAAAGCCAGCAGGACTGGGGGACATTGCACAGATTGCTCAAATACTCTTACTTTAGTTACTGTGCCTTGAAAATAAAAATATAGGGGAAAACAATATGAGAGAATACTATCCCTAATTGTAAGAAAAAGGAACTTCTTTCCAAGCAGGACAAGAAAAAGAGAAACTCCAAAGAAAATATTGATAAGTTCATATACCTGGAAATGAAAATTGCAATAATAAGAGACTCAGAAAGACAAAAACCAAATGACAGACTATGAAATTGTCTGTTTGTATAACAGTGTCTTTGATGGTGTAATTAGTTGAGACGAGGTCATACTGGAGTAGCATGTGCCCTTAATGCAATATAACTTGTGTCCTTACAAGAAGAGGAGAGAAAGCCCCAGAGACAGATTACCAGCAACACTAGAAGTTAGGAAAAAGCATGGAACAGACTCTCCCGTAGAGCCTTCAGAGAAAGCATGGCTCTGTGACACCTTGCTAGCTCTCGGAATTGGGAGAAAATAGATTTCTGCTGTTTTAAGCCACCCAGATTTGTGGTAATTTGTTATGGCATCTTAAGGAAGCTAATACACTTGATAAATTATGGTAGATTGGCTATGAAATGGGTGTGGACAGATCCTTACCATAGTGTTATGCTCGAGGAAAGCGTGCTCAGCTGATGTAAGTTTCTGGAGTAGAATTACAGGAAGATAGAGATAAAACATGATTCTAGTGTTTGTGGGCACTGAGCATCTGGGTAAGAGTGGGTAACAAAAAGAAGAGGAGTATAAATCTGGGGTAGGTGCTATAATCCCTTCCTGGGGTACAATCCCTTCCTGGGTATCCTTGACTTGAAGCTTCTGGAGGAGTATCTCATAACCCTTTCCTGAAGGCAGGACAAAGGATCACACAGCATACCCAGGTAAAGATAGTCAACTTGGCTCCAGCTTAAACTTTGGATAAAATTTTATTTTTTTCTTCTCTTTAAATTGATTGGGTTGGACCCCTGTTAGGTATCATTCTAGTCACTAGTGTCTTAGAATTGCTTGCCACGGAAGAGTGGCATTCTAACTGCCAGTCAGCAATGCTTTTCATAAGGGGAGGTCAAGTACACCAAGATGGGTCAATCACATGAACTCTTCTGTGACCTTGTGAATTATAGAGAAAAAGGAATTGGTGGCTGAGACATGTGGCATAAGCCAATAGGGAAAGCTTGTACCTTCACTGCTTCAATGCAGGTTGTGACCTTGATACTTCCCTAGGTCCAATTTTATCACTCTTCCTCAGATTCTATGAGCTACCTTCCTATCCTCTTAATGAACATCCTTTTCTATGGAAACTATCTTGCATTAGTACATCAATCAGCTACTGTTGTATGCTCAACAACTGCAATGTCTCAGGAACCAGCAACAATCAACCTTTATTTACCTCTGGAGTATGCAGGTCAGCCAGGCTGGACTTGGCTATTAGTAGTTTAGGTTTCCTCATGTTTCTTGACCTCCTCCTGGGATCAGAATGCTCGCCTAGGCATTTCTTTTCCTGGAAAGAGCATAAGTGCAAGGGAACAAGAGGAACAAGCCAGACTCCCTGAGGTTTGATCTGTGAGCGTGCGGGCACGTCCTCATTCTATCGGCTAAAACAAGGAAGAAAGTCCATCCCATCCATGGTAGGAGGGCACCACAGTGTGATATGGCAAAGGACATACATACAGACAAGAATGAAGAATTGAATTGACTTCCTGTTAATGCAACTAAAGAAGTTCCTCATTAATAAAGACTCAGGTCACTTTTGGTTGTAAATTAACCATAGTGTATACTATGTCTCAAGTATGTCATAGTATATAGTATATCACAGTTCAGGTGAAGACTAAAGACATCCTGAAAATTAAAAATAAATAAGTAAAAAGATAAAGACAGACTGTTTTCTGGACCATAATGTCTGGGATGGCCAATAGTTTGCCTTCCTCTCTTCCCCACCGACGCAAAGAGTTGAATCTTGCTTTTCCTCAAAGTGTTTATTTTTTGTAAGAGAAACAATCTGTACCACTAGTTACTCTTACTTCTTCCCACAATTTAGCATTTCAAACATTTGGAATTGGTTTGGCTAAAGGGAAAAAAAAGAAGTTTAAAAATGTTAGCTGGCTATGTTCTAACGTATTGTAAAACAAACAAAACCAAGGCCGTGGCCACCCATGCTGGGAGCTGCTGCCTGGGCCTATGTGATTAGTCAAAACCCTCACGCAGGGACTGCACGTATTTCTACGGGAAGTCTGAGCAGCGGACAGCAACGATGCCACATGCTGATATCTGGGCCCTGGTCACTATCTGTTCAATCTCTTCCTGTACCTACACTGGCTATAATGTTAGATTGCTTATTATTATTATTATTTTAAATCAACATCAAATGTTAATGGGAAAGACTAAGAGCTTGTGTTTAAGAATCAAATAGCCTTTTGTTTAAAGTCTAGCTCTGCCAGTTTCTGGCTGTATAGTTTGGATAACTTAACCCCTCTGTACTTCAGTTTCCTGAGGAAAAAAAATTGTAATATCTGCTTCACAGAGTTACTAAGATCAAGAAAGTAATGTTTGCCAAGCTCCTGGCCTAAGCAAGCCCTCAAGAATTGGACAGTAGTAGTGAATGTTCCAGTTTGTTACTCAGCTTTTGCTGAAGGTTTATTTCTTACTCCCATTTCTTGTTGCTCAAAGCCTGACTTGGGCTCTGCTCCAAATATTCTTCATGCTAAGGGGGCAGGAGCAGCCCTCAGATTGCATATTTGTGCTCCTGTGGCAGAGAAAAATGAGAGATGGTGGAACCACACATAACCTTAGACTTGGGCTTGCATGTGGCAAGAGTCACTTCCATTTCCTTTGTATTGTCCAAACCTAGTCATTTTGCCAAGCTGGCCTCCAGTTAAATGAGAAGTACACAAAATGTCCCGTAAGGATGGATCTAATAGGGAGGGACAGGATGCAAATATTTTTATAAGTAGGCAACATATTTCAGCAAATTTGCCTACTCATGTGTTACCCCATATTGGTGAATGGAAACAGCCCAAGGAATAGTAACTGAAACATGGCATCTCCTGATTGTGCCAACAAACTAACAGTGGGATCCATGGGGCTCAGCTTGTTAGCTCAAAAAACCAAAATTGTTTACCACTTGACAATTTAAATAGTCATGTAAATTTATTTATTTTTTCCAGATAGATGATAGAATTAATTTTAGTATATGAATATGAGGCACATGCTATTTAAAAAATCAAATTCTGTGCCATAACAAGGGACTATTCCTGAGCAAGTTTGTATGCAGGGAGCAAATATGAAGAGTGGCTATGATGGTTCATTTATTAAACACCAAACACGTGCCAGACACTATTCTAGGCTTCTGTGATGCACCAAACTATGAAAGAGATGAAAGTCCCTACCTTCCTGGAGCATATGCTCTAGGGGCATAGATAGGCAAAAAACGATAGAAAATAAGTAAACAGAGAGAATAAGAAGCACAGTGATCTGGATAAAAGAATTAGGGTAAGACAAGGGGGACTAGAGAGGAAAGGAGCAGAGGCATGCTATTCCAATCATCAGTCATGGTAAAGTGTTTTGTGCAAAAACTTTCAGGGGATGAGGAGAAAGTGAGCTTATGACAGGAGTAGCCAGGGAGAAGACTCTGTCCCTGCTGTACTCGAAGGACAGCAAGAAGGCCCAAGGAGATAAAATTAAGTGGGCAACAGGGAAAGTAGTAGGAGACGAGTTCTTCTAGACAAGGGGAGGGGCTGGTGCAGGCAAAGGAACCCAAGAGCCATAAAGGGCATCTAGCTGTTACTCAGTGAGATGGAGAGGTATGGAGGCTAGCGAGAAGACAGGTTACATGATCTCACTTACATTTTAGAAGGTCAGGCTGATGGGAATACGTCGTAAGAGTAACAGACAGAAGCAGGGGTACCAGTTACGATGATATTCTGGTTTCTGCACAGTGAGTGGTGCCTTGGAACAGAGTGCTGGCTGCGGAGGTGATGAGGAATGGGCAGAATCTGGGGACGCTTCGATGATAGAGCCAATGGGATTTGCTTACAGGGTCGGTGACTTGAACAGGGCTCCTGGAAGATCAAGTTTGGGTAGGAAGATGAGGATTATGATCATGTAACGTGTGAGCCATTTACTGCACATGCAACTTGAAACACTGAGTAGCAGTTAGATTTCAGAAAAGAGTTCTGCCCTGGAGACACACATTTGAGAGTCATTCAAACATAGCTGGTGTTTAAAATGATGGGACTGGCTATGGTATCAAGGGATTAAGGGTAGATAGAGATGAAGAAAGAGTTTGAGCCATGGGCCCTGTTTTAATGTCCTGGTATTGCCTATGCAGGGTGGCTAAAACAATAGAAATATTGTCTCACTGTCACCTTGACAGCAGGGCCTCACTTCTTTTGAAACCTATAGGATCTCACATAGTGCTCTCCATTCTATGTCTCTCTATATCTCTTTTCTTCTCGTAAGGACCCCAGTCACTGCATTAAAGGCCCACCCATTCCAGTATGACCTCATTTTAACTAATGACATCTACAAAGACCGTATTTTCAGATATGATCACATTCTTAGGTATTGTGGTTTAGGACTTGAACATACCTTTTTGGGGACACAACTCAACTCAGAACAGGACCTTTACATTTTAAGAGAAGTGTAACTATCTTAAAATCATCAAGGCATGGTGTCCCTCCCAATTCATATGTGTATGTGCTACTCCCAGTCTGACTGTATTTAGAGTTAGGGTCTCTAGGTAATTAAGGTTGATTGGGGATGCAATCCCATAGGACATGGTCCTTATAAGAAGAGGAAGAGGCGCCAGAGCTTGCACTGTCTCTGAAAGTTCACAGAGAAAAAGCCATGTGAGGGCACAGTGAGAAGGTGGCCATCTACAAGCCAGGAAGAACCAGCCCACCAGCAACCAACTCTGTGGGAACTTTAGTCTTGGACTTTCGGTCTCCAGAACTGTAAGAAAACACATTTCTGTTGTGGAAGGCTCCCAATGTCTGGTATTTTACTGTGGCATTCTGAGCAGATGAAAATACCAACTTTAAGGTCCTTTATTCTTACAACCAATACTAGAACTTCCACTGTGCTATACACGCTACTGTATGCATAGTAGGTACTCAACACATACTTGTCATTTGATTTTTTGGCACTTAGTTCATTTCTGCAGTACTGCTTAAATAAAACTTTGGACAGGAAGGGGAAGGTAAGGAAATCTAACTTAGGACCACTTACAAAAAAGAGGAGAAGCCACATTTGAAGAGTCATTACTCTGTGGTTAGAAAACCACTGAACTCCCTAATAAGCTTTTAAACTCTGAAGAGGTAAGGAAATCTCATCCTAACAATGGATGGGCAGTTTAAAGGTATTAAAATAAACCCTGTCCTCTGTTATCAAGATGAAAGAAGGAGTTGCTCAAGTGGCCTCAGATACCTTTGCTGCATGTAGTAAAAGCATTCGTCCTTCTCTCGTTTCAGTCTAGAGAGCTGGTGTGGAGTGATAAGGTCACTGGTTGGTGAGAACCCAGGTCAGGGGGCCCCGCCCTGCCACATACTCGGCTTGATCCCCTTGACTGGGAGAGTAACACACGGCCGCCCTGATGTTGACATCCTCTAGTCCCTACCCTCTACTCACCCTGTCAGGATAACGGGAACAGGGCATTATTATGGGTTTTTTTAATGGAGAAAGGGAAAATTCCTAGCTGTTGTATTTCTGGCTAGAGGTCAATTCTAACAGGTTTTATCAGTGATCAGTAGTTTTGATTCTCCACTTCTGCCTGGCTTGCCAGATCGCTCTTGGTATAATGGGAAATACCTATGGCTTGAGTGGCGGTGTTGTGACTCTCTTCTAGATGTTCATGTTCTGAATGTAGACATGAACTGACTCCCTCCTCTGGGCTGGGATTTGTCATTGTCCTCTTTTCATTCCTCCTTCTGTGTGTGTGTGTGTGTGTGTGTGTGTGTGTCTGTCTGTCTTCCCAGAGGTTAAGGACGCTGTGTCATCAAGGAAGGCATGTGACATTTCCATTCTGCTACACTGCCCTGGCTCTTATATCTGGAGCCTTTCATTTAGAAGTCTTAATAAGTTATTTCAATTACACTGTCAGGCTTAAGACGGCAGCAAATAGAGGGATTTTTTTTTTCCTTCTAAGGTGAGATTACATTTAAATGATAACAATAAGTGCCAAAGAAATGTGAACGCATACGCCAAATGAGGTGATGCCCTTCCTGGCTGACTGGTTTCCACTGTGCGCTTGTCATAACTTATCAGCTGTAATCCTGTGTGGAGCAGAGCAAAGGGACTCCCAGGTTGATAAGAGAACTAAGTCCTGTAAGCACGGCCCTGGGTCACGAGGCTGCCCAACATGTGTAGTTTGGGGGCTTCTCTCTCCTAGTTATTACTGTGATCAGGTTGCTGGTTAGGCAAATGACAATGACCCTTGTCTATTTTCTCCCTCTATTCTCTCTATAACCTCCCCTGTCTTAATTGTTTAAAGAATATTACCTCTGCAGGACAGCTCCAAAGATGCAGTAATTCCTTTCCCTAAAAATAGGACGTCTGTTTTCTATAAAATCCCTTTCCACCTAGCCTCACCCACATTTGCTTGTTTTCTTAGGAAAGGCCAGATCTTAAAATAATTAACCTTAGATGGAGGAAAAGGAGGGGCAGGAATGTCAGAGAAACTGTAGGAAAAAAAAATATTGTTGATGTTAATGATTTAAAATTTTAATATGAACTAAGAGACAAGGGCTGTAGACACATGATTCACACAGCCTTATCTGCCTGATAGGTATATACACAGACACGTTTTTGAAATTCTATGGTTATTTTATGTATGTATACCTGCTGGGGTGTATATCTGCCTGTTTAAAATGATGGCGATGGAACAGCAGTTGTGAAAACCTTGTCTCTGCTCCTGAGTGCTGTGAAGGAACAGTTGAAGGGCATCTTGAGCCTGCTACCTTTTGAAGAATGCCTAAGAGTATGTATTATTTTATATCGTCAATGCATTTGCATTTTATTTTTACATAAACATATTTTATTTCTATCTTGGTGAACTTTTGAATGTAAGTTGTCGATTCCTCTTCTTAGTGAGTTCAACAGTTCTTACATGAGGCTTTACCTTGAGAGAAGATCTTGAAAGCCCTCACAGAGTTAGACATCAAAAAAGCCTAGAGATTGTAAAATAGGGCTCCTAAAAAAAGAAGGGAAGGAAGACATTTGGCAAAAGGCAAAGATGATGAAAGCTAGCTGATACATCTTCTTTGTTTTTAAAAATAAAAGTATTTTACTTTTACAAAGGTCCTATGTCTTTGTAATACCAGCAAAGTCAAGGGAACCAAATTTCTATTGCTCTAATTTATAGGAGAAAAATGTGAGGAGGACTACTTTAAAGTCACCTTTAAAATCCAACTTGAGACAAACTGACTATGTCATTCACAATGGTCCAATGGCTGCGAACTTCTTTGTAGCAGATGCATTTGCATTTTGTACCTTCAAGGAATAAACCCTTTGCAAAATTAATTGAAACCTCCTGGTGAAAATCATCAAAGTCCATGGTATCTCTGGGTGTAATTTGAGGCTGTGCTATTTGAGTTCAGCAAACAAGATGAATCAGTCCAGTCTGCAAGTGTTTGTTCCCGCCTTACTCATGCATAAATAAGCTCCACTCTTAGCGCTAATACATTCAGTACTGGTTTTATGGAATATTGGATTAATGATGAGCAAGCATTAAAACTGTATTTCAAACTTGCTTCAGATGATCTGGCAAGTTTCAAGACCTTATTTGGAACAAGTAAGTACACTTATCCTGTAAAATCACAAAACCTCAGGAGGCATTTCTTTTTAAAGGCCAGTGGTTCTTCTCAGCCAGAGCACTACTTTTTTTTTTCCCTGTGGCATTTGAATCTCTGTGGTTTCACTCTCAATACAAAATGGAAACCAGAAACTTTAGAGGTCATTCCAAATCCTCAAAGGTTGCTGGTTAGGTTGGCCAAGAAACAGACCGGAAGCCAGAAATTTGTGTGCAGAGGGTTTATGGGAGATTGCTCTTAGGAAGAATACCTTTGGAAGGAAGAGAGGGGAGCAGAATTGGACAGAACGGGCTCTGTGGTGATCCTTCAGAGTTGTCAGAATTGAGACAAGGGACTTAAGTGTTTGTATACTGACAAAGAGATTCCCAGGTATTGGAAGCAGGCGGGTGCTAAGGAAGAGCTCCCTTGGATTGTAACAATTCTCAAGAAGGTTGGAGGAGGCTATGTGGACAGCAATTGGGAAATAAATGACTCAGTCCTGACGGGTGATCTAAGTGACATGCTCCACCATCCATTTCAGCCCTCTCTTCAAAAAAGAATGCACTTTTCTGAAATGCCATGCCTTTAAATTAGAAAAACCTAGCCTCAGAAATTGAGGTGAGGGGAGGTCAGGAACAAGGGAAATCTTTAGGAGGTATTGAATTCTATTTTCATGTTTTAGAAATAATTTATTCATGCAAAAGCAGGAAACTTTGATAAAACTAGAATTTGTGGATAGACAAGGTCTGGCCTAAAGATTATAGAGCAAGGAATCCTCAAATAAAGCAAAACTAGATTTAAATCAACATAGTGACCTCAAAATACATCCATCCAATTGGCATGAATACAGGAAAACTACATTAGGTTTAAGGAACAAGAGAATAGAAGACATCATGACAGAAGAAGAAAGGGGAAAACTAAGTGAGGAATTTTATGTAGAGAAATCTGAAAAAGCAAAAGAGATGATAATGACAATAGTAATGCTAAGGGCAATAATAGCAGTGCTGGCAGCAGTGATGATAATTGCTGGCAGTAAGCAGGGCCCTGTGAGCTGACCATCCTTTATTCTGACCATATAGATGGTGTGATTTGTGCACAACTTCTGGAGCTCAACACCATTGGTGGAACAGGGATGTATCAAAGATGCTGAAATTATTCAGAAGTTATATTTCTCTGCAGCATCCCTCTCCTTTTCTCCCTTCTTTTTTTCCTTATCCTTTCTCCTTTTCCCTTTCCTTTCCCCACGGTTTTTGTTGTTTCTTTGCTTGCTTTTCCAGCTCTCTTCTTACTCTACACAGATCCAGAAATAAGATCAAGTAGGGAATACAGAGAATTTCAGGGTGCTGAATGTCACAAAGGGATAGCTCAGTCTGTATAAACTTCGACTGAAGAAGTGGAAACACCCAGAATTAGTCACCTATACCTTAGAACCAGTTAATGAGTGATAGAATATTTGAGCTGAATAGGAGGTAAGAGGTCATCTAATTTATTTCTAACATTTTCAGATGACCAAATTAAAACCCAAGAATGTATGTGAATTAACCAAGGTTGAGGAGATGGATAGTGGAGGGGAGAACTGGGCAGATGCAGCCGGTGTCTGCTATCCGAGTTCTTACACAGGGCTCACACCAGCTACCAGATGTGTGACTTTGGACAGCTCTGGAGAACATGTGTCCCTCCCTTTGGAAGTGAAGATTGAAATAATATCTAACTCACAGAGTTGTGGAACATTAGCTGAGTCAATGACTCTGAGCTGCTGTGGAAGCACTTGGTGAACTCACAGTCAACGTCTTTTGCCCTCATCTTACTCAGTGTCTTTCAGTTCCAGTATTTGGACTTTCCCTCCAATGGTAACAAATCAGGCTCTGGCCCATTCCGATCAATTGTATGAATTAAAAACAACCTATTGATTATCTCATTCTCCCAGAGCTCTTAAGTAATGTTCTCCTCCACCATATAAAAATTTATATGTTGGTGGCTACCACCTTTCTCTTTTCTTCACATCTTCATATTTTACACATTGTTCTCAGATGAATCTTCCCTACTTAAAGTTATTATTGTGATATTCTCTGCTAATAAAATTCTCCAAGACGCCTCCAATGCTGAAAGATAAAATCTACTCTCTAGGTTAACATTCAGGGCTTTTTTAAAAACCTGGTCCAATCTGTCTTCCCAATTGTATTACTCACTTACCCCACCTTCTTTCATTAAATAAATGACAGCAAACATGCCATGTAACTAAGCACCAAAGGTACAGTGACAAACAGAGTGTTTTCCTGGAACTTTCAAACTGGCGGGTGATTTAATCTTCCCCAGAAGCTTGTTATCATTGTCTATCTACCTGCTATAAATTCTGTGACCTCCTCTGCCTGGAATGCCTTACCTTCAAATATTCTAGTGACTAAATCTTATATCTTGCCCATATTGCCTCTTCCAACTGGAATTCTGTGACTTTTCCCAGATAGTAAACTCCCTTTCTACTTTGTATATTGGCATTTACTTGTATTAATTCCTTGTATGATAGTTAAATGTATGCATTTATTAGCCTTCACTAAACTCTAAGGTTCTTGAAGATAAGGTGTGTGTTTGATTGATACTTACATATTACTTAATGTCTGCCATTATGGTTCTGCAAATAGGAGAATCAAAAAATAAAAAAGATTATTGAAGGGATATATGTATTAATTTGCCACCAACAGTGGTATTGACATTTTAAAATATCTTACCAATGGATTAAATTAATGGTATACAGAAAGGATGACTTGGAAATGTTGGTGAGTGGGAACAAAATGGAACTTTGGAGTGCTTTGTATAGGAGTACAACCCTGGTTTTGATCATTGATAAAATTTCTGTTTTATGAATCTTATTAAAATTTGATATTATTATTAATATAGTAAATTTACTATTTGTATTTTTTTAAATGTTAGTGTTATGACTTTCATTTCATTGACATCCTAAAAATGTCATGTGCTGCTTTTGAACTAGGGATAATGTCTAGGAAATGTGATCTGATCACTAGGTTAAAAAGAGAATGCCTACTGTGTTGGCATCATTTAGTCATCCTAACTTAAAAATTAAAATTAAATCCAAAATCAAAAGCACATGTGATGAGAGCTTAAGGACAGCTGAAATTTAACCCTACTAACTTGTTTCTGAATATTAATGCTACCATATGCAGTAGATAAGCCCCTTAGTTGGCAAATAGCTCAATTTTGTGGTTCAATAAAAACCATGAAAATAGGTTTAAAAGAAGAAAAAGAAAGACTATATATATATGACTTAATTGTAAACTCAATACCGTAAAATGGAATTTAGAAAAAAATGCATAAGCAAATACATGGTCACAACTTCCGGTGATATATCTAGTTTTAAGATTGGCAAGGTTATTTTTTTCTACACAGATCTTAATTACTGTCAAGTTATTTTCATTTTATGTCATTTCAAATGATTTTCTTTTTTCTTTAACAACTTTCTGACACTACGTGTTCTGCCTTGTAGAGTTCTTGTAAATGATGTAAGATCCTAGCGACTATACAGGAAAATGTCTGAGTTGCTTGAGTCTTTATTGTTTTTCTGTTCTTATCACTCAAGAATCCAGAAGTATTTTGGCTTATCTTTAAAGTCAGAGACTTATTGGTACTACTACATAGTTGCAAACACAAATACTATCAGGTCCTTGTCAAAGCATTTCAGTCTTAAATACAGTAAAGAAATTCCAAAGGGAAGCCATTCAAAATACTTAAAAATCAAACCCTTCCTTTAAGGGGTTTCTTAAGAGCAGGAAAAAAGCAACTTTATAGGCTCTATAATTAGATTGACTGATTACATAAAAGTCAATAGTATTTTTATACTTTAAGAAATGGTTGTGTTAGATTTTAAATGCCTCCAATGTTCAACTTCACTAAAGGAAATTAGAACAAAAACAAATGAGTTGGCTTAAATTCCAAGAACTGTCTGGGCTTTTGCAGAGAGAAGACTTGGCCATTTTTTTTTTAAAGCCATGTGGTAATAACATTAAAGCATGTGATGGCAGAGGTTGGGAGGTTGGGAGGAAAAGAAAACATTTGCTGTATCATTAGAGGAAACCATGCAGTCTGCTGTGGACAGGAATGGGGCTAAGGGTCAAAGGCTTCTCCAGGATTGTTTGACCTTTGAAGAGTCAATAAACTCTACAGAATAAAGGCTACTGCAAATATATGACTTACAATCATAGTTTCCAATTCTTAACCTTCCATATAACTCAAAGATTCTTGTGAAGATTAAGAAAATCAAGTGGGCAGAGCCTTCTCCAAATTTTTGAGACCCTAGAGAAGGATGAGTACTTACTGCCATCAGAGCTTTCACATAGTGTGAAGAATGTGTTTGGCTAGGCTGAAGGACTTGCAAAAAACAAAAACAGTATGGTGCACCCAGAAAGATCTCTTTTCATCCATCTTGGTATTAAATGAATCTCCTACACATGTATGTCTTGACCTTAATAATACTACAGATGTGTTAAGTTGATTTTTTTCAATGCAATAATGCAGAAATTGAACTAAGAGAATCAAGTAATGTTATTTAACCATCATTTTTTTTCCAATGCCGTGAGAGTGTTTAATCCATTTTTAGAAATGACAAAATTGAAGATCACTTAGAAGAATAGCTAATAAGTGGAGGCAGCAGAATTTAAGCCTAATTCACTTGACTCCAAAGAATGTACTCTTCAAAAATAGCCTGTCAAAGAGTGGACCAAGAAAACCACACCTGGCTAAAAATAACCATCTTGTAGTTAGAATACTTTTAGCTGAAGTGTGAGAAACTCAACTCAGACAATAGAAAAATTAGACTGTAGGAATTTTGGAAGTAAATTAGCTTCAGGTAAGACTAGATCCAGGGGCTCCTAAAATATCATAAGGACATTGGCTCTGTGTTTTCTTCATAGAGTCTATTTGTGATTATGCTGTTACTTTTGCACCTAGACTCTCTCTATAGCAAGTAAAATGACTTCCAACAGCCCTAGATTAATATCTTCTAGTTTTAGCACCACAAAGAGAAAAAGGAATTTATCTCTCCCAATGTTCTGTACATCAGTGCAGTCTGTAATTCTCAATATTTTAAGTACTCACTCCTGTGGTTCAGGGAGGGATATGTAAGAAAACAAGGTTAGCAACTGTGTCATTTATCAATTTATCCAAATCCATTACACTTCATTACCCATTCTTTGAGAATTGAGTTGGGCCCTTTAAACATATTTCCTTTACCAGCTGGTATAATGTTATAGTTTGCCAGTAGAGGGCATGGAAGACAACTTGGAGGGGGAAGGACTATACTTCCAGGTTGTGCTGTGCTAGCTCAGCAGGCTCCTACATGAGGCAACTTTTCTAGCACCCAGAGCTTGTAGCATATGATGCTTCTCCAGTGCCCAGCTTCCAGCACCTGGTTCCTCCAGTGCATATGCTCAGGAACACTCAGTGGCTGACAGCTTTTCTCAGCAGCCCCCTTGGAAAGTTTTATTATGGAATGTTTCTGGCAGATACAACCTAAGCATGGCTTTTCCATTCTCTAGTATACCAGAAGACAGATATGCAGCAAGTTCTACCAGTGAAGTATCATAGTGGTCACTCTGCCATGTAGTGACCCATAGCTGTGACTTCCCCAGCAAGATCTGAATCTCAGCCCTGGGGGCAGGGGAGGGGTTCTTCTTTGGTCTGTCTATTTTAGTTCCAAGTGAATTAGGTTTTAAGTGCAGCCATAGCAAATTATCATAAACCTGATGCCTGAAAACAACAGTGTATTCTTTCAAAGTTCTGGAGTTCAGAATTCCAAACTCAAGGCATTGAAGTAATTTACCATTAATAGATGGCATCACAAAATAATTATTGGTAATAAAGTCTCTAAAATTGATAGTGCATTCATGATATCATCCCAATACTGTGCACTAAGTGTGACACAAAGTGACTGATGACCTGCTGGGGCAACACATACAAATAAAAATGTGGTTTGTAAGGGAAATCTTGCCTGTAGAGAAATTGCAGAGTAACATAATCTCCCAGATCTCATTATCCCACAGAGAAGATGGATTGCCCACACCATAGCAAATGTTCAACACAGAGGGACCCTGTCCCCTCAGCACTCTACCCTAAAATTTGAAAGCCCAAGAGCAGGATTCACTGACCAAAGGGCCCCAGATGATTAGATTGAGTTTATACCTGACCAAGGTCTTAAAATTGATTGAATAAATCACATCCCTTCGGTTGGGAATTTCATTCATTAATTCATTCTAAAAATCTTCATGAACAGATACTATTTTATCACAATGTATCTCAGGATGCATTGGTGATAAAAAGATAAGAAGCTTGCTCTCTGGGAACTTAAATTCAATTAGAGAGGTACAGATAACACAGGTGAAGAAATAAATAAACAAGACAAGTCTTGGTGGTTATAAGTTGAAGCGAACCAATGTGAGAGTAAAGTGTAATATGGTGCTGCTTTAGATTTAGTGGTCAGGACAGGTTTTTTGAAAAGGTGGCATTTGGACCATAACCTAAATCTTGAGAAAGAGCCAGTTGTACAACGTTTTACCCTAATAGAGAGTCTGGAAATTTTTCTAGGCAAAATGGGAAGCCATTAGAAAATTTTTAAGCTGGCCAACGGTAAGAGGATATGTAGGCAGGGTCAGCTTTCATATCACTGTGGTTTCTGTGTGTGAACGTGGAATGTAGGGCAAAGAGTAAAATCAGAAAGATTAGTTAAGAGGCTATTGCAGTAAGATAGACAGAATGGGAATCACATAGTGGTGGGAAGTTGAAGTATCATGTAGATACTGGGCCAGGCCAGCCAGATGGGCCCCATAAGGAAAATATGTCAGACAGGATAGAAGAGAAAGAACAGAGATACATAGAAAAATTAGGACAGAAGAACAGAGATGAGAGCTGACACTTTGGTCTCTGCAGGAACCTCTAAATTTGAATACATGAGATCAGGGTATTCTTTCATTGTTCCAGTATTAAGTCCCTTTTCCTTTAATTTCTATTCATTTGGGTTTCCTTCTTCCTCCGTTCCTTCCTTCCTTCCTTCTTTCCTTCCTCCCTCCCTCCCTTCCTTTCTTTCTTCCTTTCTTCCTTCCTTCCTTCCTTCCTTCCTTCCTTCTTTCCTTCCTTCCTTCCATTTGCTAACAATCATAGTAACCTTAACTAGTACACATTAAATATAGTTATACATTTTAAAAATTGGGCTTTGGATTCCTTCAGATCAATATTTTTTCAGCCTTATATCTCTTTTCAAGCCTCTCTAACAAATGTCCAACAAGCATCATGGGATGATTAATTTAACGTGTCAACTTGATGTGGCCACACAGTGCCCAGACATTTGGTTATCCAAATTTATTTCTGGTTGTCTCTGGATGAGATTAGCATTTGAATCAGTAGACTGAATAAAACAGATTGCCCTCTTCAATGTGGGTGGGCCTCCTCCAACTCATTAAATGCCTCAATAGAACAACAAGTCTAAGTAGGAAAGAATTCTCTCTCTGCTAACTGTCTTTGAGCTAGGATATCAGTCTTCTCTTTCCTTCAAATTTGGACTTAGACTAGAACTGTACCAGTGGGTCTCCTGTGTCTCTAGCTGGCTGACCACAGGTCTTGGGACTTCTCAGACTCCATAACCATGTGAGCCAAATCCTCACAATAAAACATCTATTTATACATGAATTATTATAAGTATTTATAATACTTTAAATACATATACATTTTGTTTACAAGTAAATACAGATATTTTTATAAATATTATAAATACACAGTATAAGTGAATCATAATGATAAATATTTGTACACACATATTAGGAAGAACCCTAATACAATGAACTTGAAGTTCTTTGCTTTGATGTCCTCTTAGTTTATTCTGCAACGTTGTTGATAGCAGTTTAATTAACTTAAGCAATAGATAGCAGTTTGACTAACGTAAGCAAAATGAGAATGTTTCTGGAGGATCCTGGTGTAGCTCTGAGAGAAGGGAGAGCTGAAAACTAGCCCTCTGGAAGGGTAGAAATTTATCCTTGGACCACAGCAAGGCTTCTGAGCTTTCTTTTCAGGGAACTTTTATTAAAATGACATGGTTCTCACACTTCCTAGGTCCTCTGTCCTTCCCATCAAATTCCAACTTCTCAGGGCAGAGGATTTAACATCCCGGACTGTTAGTTGTCTCTTCTCCTGGGTAAGTTGCCTCTGGGCAGGTTGGTAGCAAAATCCCACTAGTACTATTGTGGCCCAGCAGCCTCACCCCTATTTTTTGACTATTTCATCTATCACCTCTTCTGTCAATTCTGGTAAAGTATGCAGGTGGAGGAGGCAGACATCCTAGGCTAGAATCTTGAATCTTCACTGTCCCTCTTGTGTGTGTCAGATTGAAGGAAAAAAATTAACCAACCCAAGGCTTAGTCATTATAGCTGAAAAGTGACAAAATAATAGTTGAATTTCTCTATTTACTCAAAAAATCACTCTCTCCAAAATAACGTTATCAGTTTTCCCTTTCTCTCTGATTTTGGATTCTGTATGGAATTATGGCACATGCAGTAATTAAGAGCATGCTCTCTGCTGTCAGATTGCCTGGTATGAATCCTGCCGCATCCACTTACCAGCTTTGTGATTTAGGGAAAATACTTTAACCTCCCTAAGCCCAGCTTCTCACCAATAAAATGGGATTCATATCTGGGCAACTATCTACCCTGGTTTCCCCAGGACTTACGGGTTTCCTGAAGACATGAAATTTTCAGAGTTAAAGGCAAACCTGGATGGTCGATCACCATCCACAACACTTACCTCACCGAGATTCTGCAAGGATTAAATGAGGATATATGTGTTTGAACTTTAAAATGGTACCTAGTATAAAGTAAATACTCTAGAGGCACTAGTTATTATTAATCTTAATCTATTACTAATCTCTTTGTAGGTATTATACAGACCTTCGTTTTAGGTGAGGAAAAATCTTTAGAATGTCCACAAGTAAGAAAACTATTCTTTGGGAGAACTTATTTGATATTTGAATTCAGCCCCTGTTCTCAAAACATCCTCAAGTTTAAAGGTGAAAAAAATGCATAAAGAAATATCTGTAATGTCAGAAATGATATAAATTCAGGAAGGAAATATAAACAAAGTATTGTGGAGAGGAGCTGTGCATGAGAGCTAATTATCGTAAGGAGTAGGCTGAACTTGGAGCCATTGGCTCTGCTGATTCGGGTGTGGCCATCTCAGCTGCATGGAGTGCAAGACAAATACCAGCTGGCGAGCACGAACAGGAGGTACGGAGGTGCACTGGGAAATGGGATTCGCGTGATGTTCCAGGAACACTCTAGGTGACGAGGTAGGAGAGCTGTTAGAAGCCTGGCTGAGTCAGGGAGAAGAATAAATAAGGCAAGATGCCGTTATGGAAAGGAAAGATATTTAAGACTGAACACTTAAATCATCTGTAATATAACCAATCACTGGTAAATAACTATTACTGATAACATTTGTTGTATACACATCAAGTCTTTATGTTTGTATGTCAGCATATCTTAAAACTTCATATTTATATTCGACAACTTCCTTTAACCATCATCTAACCTATAATCAACTATTCAAGGATGATTAAATCATCCGATCTTTATATGCCAAACATTTATAGATGTATTTATGGCACATATTTAAAATACTATGCCCATACTTTACAAACTCTTTTATAACTGGTTCTTTTTCTGCTGAAAATGTTCTTGAAAACTGTCTTTTTAAATGATTTCCAAAATATTTGACACTTATGGGAAATTAGTTATGTGACTTTTCATTTTATAATTAGCACAGTAACAGGACACAGACATGGGCGTCCTCTGTGTAAGGCACAGGCATTCAAGGGTATTATTTATAGGCAGTTTGTTATAGTGGAAAGAATGTAGTTACTGTGAGAGGTGAACAGTATTCTGAATCTTCTTTGCCCTTCCCATGTGCTGTTTGAGAGACCTGGCCCAGTGATTCTAGGTCTCAATTCTGCTGTTTATAAAATGGTATAATAATTTGATCTACCTCATAGTTTTATGGTAATTAACTTATACAAGCAAAGGGCTTAGCTTATGTGGAAGCCCCAGATGTGTTTGCTACATTTCAAAAGTATCCTGGTGGAAAAGAAAGACTTGCAAATGAGATGGGGGTGAAAGTCGTATTAATTTGATTATTCGAAGGAGCAACTCTTTTGTTCTTTTTCTTCAGTCTGATGAGGTGAAATATATCCACTACACGTATGTCAAACGAGTTAGCCAAGTGCCTGACTGACAGCTGTCACCTTCATGTCATCAAGAAAGCACAGCTTAGGAGTCAAAATACAAGCTAAAGGTAGTGCAAAATGAGCAAAAACTGGAGAAAAGCATCAATTTAGTTCCTTCCCCTTCTGCCTGTGTGTCTAAGATAATATTTGCTTGTTTTCCTTTTTGTGTGAAAGAGTAAGTTCCAATATTTATTGGAATGAGAAGTCAATCAATATTTTAGCATTATTTTTGCAAGTCTTATAAAAGATTCAGCTATATCTGTGTAAAAGCATGTTTTGAATTTTGTCAGTGTTTGGTGTTGAGTTCAACTTCAAAGTAAATTTGTCATTGAACTTGTCATTTCAGAAAGATACAGCTCATTTATTTTCCAGAGCTTAATTAAGATATTTTGGAAACATGAGATTATTGCTGCCTAGTGACAGATTCAACAGATGAAACTTTAACACTATTCAAAAGAAATGACTTTGTTTTCTGAAGGCAGAGTAAGTTTTCTTCCACAGCTTTGGTTAGAGAAATTATAAGACAATTTCATCACTCTTTTAGACAAAAAGCCTTGCAAGATACATAGCTGTCCAGTAAGGTAACTTCATACCTTATAAATCATAATCTAAAACATCCACTATTTTTAATTGTCCCATTAAATAATTAAGTTTGACTTAAGGAGAAAGTTGCACCTCATCCTGAGCGAACTCTAGTGTAGATAGGCTGAATGTTTGCTTAATTACCTGTCTTTACAGAGCTGATTGCTTTCAACACTTAAGATTGTGCTAATGGGTATTTTAATTCATGTGAAACAGTCTACACAATTATTTAAATTCGATTAATGAAGGTGTATAATTTCCCCTCATTAATTATAAATTAAAAAGAAAAGCCTTTTTTCATATAATTATGAATTCAACAGAAGATTGGCCAAAAGATTCTGCTTCTTTTTTCATCATCAAAAATGTAGACTTTCAGAATACATAGAAAATTAAGAAATCATCTAGGCTTGCAGATTTCAATATTTTTAAGTGGCAAAAAATACTTGTCTTTGCAAATGAAATCATATTAGAGACTCAGTGTGCAAAAAGAATATTTATGTTTGGAATAGGACTGTGGCACAGCTGCAGAACTTCCAAGAAATCCACTGTGAGAATCATCAACAGGGCATTGCCTGTGCCATTTTTAGCTATAAACATCCAGGCTTGTGCTAGTCACAGAATTATGTCACATATTAATTTTCAAAAATACGTTCTTTTATTTCATTCACCTTATTTTCTAATGTAGACTGCTTGCCCCCTGCGCTCCCCAAGGATTAACAAAAGCCATGAAGAAAGGTACTACCTGCTAGTCCTGTTCAGTATTCATGTTTACAGCAAACCTGAGAGTTATTCCCTGAATCCTCAGGTATGGAAAACCTCTTCTCCTTTCTTGGTCAGCTCTTGTGCTGTCCCAAATGGGAGGTCCTGGACTTACCTTGGATGCATTTCTGTGAGAGTCTGTGAACCAACACTGATGTCACTCAATGAAGTAACCACTTCAAAGAACAGATAGAGCTTAGCGCCTTCCTCTCTATCCCAGGAATAGGAAGACATTCCAGAGACAGTGGTTCACATGATTACACTGTACACTCAGTCTAGACATTCATTAGTATTTTTTTCACCATTTTTTTTCTCATCAATTCAGCAGGCATTTACAATATATCAAGCCAGCAGTTCCATGGATAAACTTGTGTGCAAACTCCACAAAGAAAGACACCAATTAATATTTCTAGTAACACTATTTCCCCGTAAGTGGCACAGGGCCTGGCATGTCATAAGAGTTCCATAATCATTTGTTAAATAAAGGAATGCATGTCTGAAGGAGGTAAGATGTGGAGGAATAATATCAGACACACAAAAACCTAGGTGTTCTCTGTCCTGTAGGAAACTTCGTGCATAAGCCTTTACTGAGACCTTCAGTAAAACCTGTGAATTTGGAATTATTCCCATGTTAGTCATGAAGAAACTAAAGTTAATTTAGTTGGTGTGATTTATCCAAATTCACACACAAGGACAAGAACACTAGTAGGTCTGAACAGAGAAACACACAGTCCATGTTGCTTTAACATGGTTGTTCCTCAAACAGTTTGGGGAAATACACGATTTGTAAACTAAAACCAACACTAGGATGCAAATTAACTCAGTACTTTTAGGATACAACAGGAGACTTTAAATACATTTGGCATGAAATGACTTTCTCTAAGCTTTATTGGTAAATTTCTGCCATTATGTTTCCTTCTGTTTAATAATTTGAGGAGCACTAGCTATAATACATTGTCTCTTGTTAAAGTAAAAAGTGGAAATGCATCTTCTGATGATTAAATCCAAGATACTTAGAACATAGGACTGAAGTGTTGCATATGCAAGCAACTTGCATGCCAAATGTTGGGTAGTCCTCCATAGTTTGTTTTGGGGAAGATAATGCAGAGATGCTGGGAAGTTCTTCCTACCCCCCAGGATCTCATAATATCAGGCTAGGGCATCAGGAGAGATACTGAAATTAGATTATCCTGATGCCTTCCTTCCGAAACTGCTTTGCAGCCTGTAGCTCTTGCTATGTTGGGTGCAACATTTTGTTTAGCAACAGTTCCAGAGACTAGAGATGGCATATGTGAACAGAAGCAAAGGGTCCTTGATATAAATTCTACATAATGGTATGAAATGTATAACAGGTGTTCCTGAAACTGCAGTGATGGATTGAAGCGATTTCTAAAGAGTGCCCTAGAATGAGTCATTTGTTCAGTGAGGAAGTCAACACAATGAGAAAATTCATGACCAACCTCCTCTCTTGGTTCGTGGACCTCCATCAGGTCACTCCGCTGACCCAACAGTCTCATCTGCTTGAATGCCAAGCAATTTATACCTCCTGTTGAACAGGATGGAAACCTCCCTCGCAAAGAACAATACTGCATTAGGAACTGTTTGTGTAGTGCCTTGTGGAAAGCCTTTCAATGAAAATACACTGATCTCTTTTAGCCACGCAAAACCTTGTGGAGCAGGCTTTCTATCTGCTGAAGCCAACTGAAAAGTGAACATTTATATTCCTACTCACAGGCAAAGGTACTTTTATGTGGTAAAGCTGCTGATGTACAAGCCAAAGCCATGGCAGATGAAGCAAAGACTTCGATCTGTGCTATCCAATGTGGTAGCCACCAGCCATACTGAGTACCTGCAATGTAGTTAGAGCTACTTATTTAAAAGATAATATTTTGGATACATTGGGTTAAATAAAACATGTTACTACAATTTTTACTAATTTTACTTCTTTTTATTCTTTTCAAATTGCTACTGAAAATTTAAAATGACATTTGTGTTTCATATTATCTCTAGTGGGGAGGGCTATTCTAGATTATAAAATATGTGTGTGCTTTGTGGCATTTTCTATGTGATAGCTTAAGCTATCACTGAAGCGGAGAGTCACATCATTAACCATTCAAAGTTTGAGTGTAAAAATAGAACTACTGGTACCTATGCCAGAACAATAAACAAAAATTAAGATACGGAGTTTCAATCCGCTCCACATGAGATAAAATTGTTTGACATTTCTAGTTGTTCAGGTTGTCCCCAACAATCAGGGATACAGGTACATTTTACTCATAAGGCAAGTTTATGAAAACTGTTAACTTTCCAAACCAATCAGGATGTGATGAATTATATTTGTTCACTATTGTACCTAGCACACTGTTGAATGCATACTTGTTAAATAAATGAGTCAACGAATGTCACAATTTTCTACGTGCCAAGTATCTAATAATGTGTTTTTTTGAGTGTGTGTGTTCATTTCTTTTTTTTATAGTTTATTTTGGTATCATTAATCCACAATTACATGTGCAATATTATGGTGATTAAACTACCCCTCATCAGATCCCCCCCACAAACCCCATTACAGTCACTGTCCATCAGCATAGTGAGATGCTATGGAGTCACTACTAGTCTTCTCTGAGTTGTACAGCCCTCCCCGTGCCCCCCAACATTACATCTGCTTATCGTAATGCCCCTTTTTCCCCCTTGTCCCGCCCTTCCCACCCATCTTCCCCAGTCCCTTTCACTTTGGTAACTATAAGTCCGTTCTTGGGTCCTGTGAGTCTGCTGCTGTTTTGTTCCTTCAGATTTTTTCTTTGTTCTTATACTCCACATATGAGTGAAATCACTTGATACTTGTCTTTTTCAGCTTGGCTTATTTCACTGAGCATAATACTCTCTAGCTCCATCCATGTCGTTGCAAATGGTAGGATTTTTTTTCTTCTTATGGCTGTATAATACTCCATTGTATATATGTACCACCTATTCTTTATCCATTCCTCTACCCATGGACACGTAGTTACTTCCATTTCTTGGCTATTGTAAATAGTGCTGTGATAAACATAGGGGTGCATATGTCTTTTTCAAACTGTGCTGCTGCATTCTTAGGGTAAATTCCTAGGAGTGGAATTCCTGGGTCAAATGGTATTTCTATTTTGAGTTTTTTGAGGAACCTCCATACTGCTTTCCACAATGGTTGAACTAATTTGCATATCCACCAGCAGTGTAGGAGGGTTCCCTTTTCTCCACATCATCGCCAACATTTGTTGTTGTTTGTATTTTGGATGTTGGCCATCCTCACTGGTGTGAGGTGCTATCTCATTGTGGTTTTAATCTGCATTTCTGATGATTAGCGATGTGGAGCATTTTTTCATGTGCCTGTTGGCCATCTGAATTTCTTCTTTGGAGAAGTGTCTATTCATGTCCTCTGCCCATTTCTTAACTGGATTATTTGCTTTTTGTTTGTTAAGGTGTGTGAGTTCTTTATATATTTTGGATGTCAACCCCTTATCAGATACGTTTTTTATGAATATGTTCTCCCATACTGTAGGACGTCTTTTTGTTCTACTGATGGTGTCCTTTGCTGTACAGAAGCTTTTCAGCTGGATAATAGTCCCACTTGTTCATTTTGCTTTTGTTTCCCTTACCCGGGGAGATATGTTCATGAAGAAGTTGCTCATGTTTATGTCCAAGAGATTTTTGCCTATGTTTTTTTCTAAGAGTTTTATGGTTTCATGACTTACATTCAGGTCTTTGATCCATTTTGAGTTGACTTTTGTGTATGGGGTTAGACAGTAGTCCAGTTTCATTCTCTTACATGTAGCTGTCCAGTTTTTCCAACACCAGCTACTGAAGAGGCTGTCATCTCCCCATTGTATATCCAAGGCTCCTTTATCAAATATTAATTGACTGTATATGTTTGGGTTAATGTTTGGATTTTCTATTCTGTTCCACTGGTCTGGGGGTCTGTTCTTGTACCAATACCATACTGCCTTGATTACTGTGGCTTTGTAGTAGAGCTTGAAGTCAGGGAGCATAATTCCCCCCGTTTTATTCCTTCTTCTCAAGATTGCTTTGGCTATTCGGGGTCTTTTGTGGTTCCATATGAATTTTAGAATTATTTGTTCCAGTTCATTGAAGAATGCTGTTGGTATTTAGATAGGGATTGCACTGAATCTGTAGATTGCTTTAGGTAGTATAGCCAATTTTACAATATTTATTCTACCTAGCCAAGAGCATGGGATGAATTTCCATTGATTAATGTCTGCTTTAATTTCTCTTAGGAGTGTCTTGTAGTTTACAGGGTATAGAGCTTTCACTTCCTTCGTTAGGTTTATTCCTAGGTATTTTATTCTTTTTGATGCATTTGTGAATGGATTTGTTTTTCTGATTTCTCTTTCTGTTAGTTCATCATTAGTGTATAGGATAGCAACAGCTTTCTGTTAGGTAATTTTGTATACTGCAACTTTGCTGAATTCAGATATTAGTTCTAGTAGTTTTGGAGTGGAGTCTTCAGGGATTTTTATGTACAATATCATGTCATCTGCAAAGAGTGACAATTTGACTTCTTCTTTACCAATTCTGGATGCCTTGTATGTCTTTGTTTTGTCTGAATGCCATGGCTAGGACC
The DNA here is from genome assembly GCA_032199065.1 of Smutsia gigantea. Taxonomy (NCBI): domain Eukaryota; kingdom Metazoa; phylum Chordata; class Mammalia; order Pholidota; family Manidae; genus Smutsia; species Smutsia gigantea. Next base: position 27,891 of record JAVSCE010021402.1, on the reverse strand, counting down.
TCCAGTGCTATGTTGAATAACAGTGGAGAGAGAGAGTGGGCATCCTTGTCTTGTTCCTGATCTTAGATGAAAAGCTTTCAGCTTGTAGCTGTTAAGTATGATGTTAGCTGTGGGTTTGTCATATATAGCCTTTATGATGTTGAGGTACTTGCCGTCTATACCCATTTTGTTGAGAGTTTTAATCAGGAATGGATGCTGAATTTTGTCAAATGCTTTTTCAGCATCTATGGAGATGATCATGTGGTTTTTGTTCTTCTTTTTGTTGATGTGGTAGATGATGTTGATGGATTTTCGAATGTTGTACCATCCTTGCATCCGTGGGATGAATCCCACTTGATCATGGTGTATGATCCTCTTGATGTATTTTTGAATTCGATTTGCTAATATTTTGTTGAGTATTTTTGCATCTACATTCATCAGGGATATTGGTCTGTAATTTTCTTTTTAGGTCAGGTCTTTGCCCGGTTTTGGTATTAGAGTGATACTGACTTCATAGAATGACTTTGGAAGTATTCCCTCCTCTTCTATTTTTTGGAAAACTGTAAGGAGAATGGGTGTTATTTCTTCTCTATATGTCTGGTAGAACTCAGAGGTGAATCCATCTGGTCCGGGGGTTTTGTTCTTGGGTAGTTTTTTGATTACTGCTCTATTTCGTTGCTGGTGATTGGTCTGTTTAGTTTTTCTGTTTCTTGTTTGGTCAGTTTTGGAAGGTGTATTTTTCTAAGAAGTTGTCCATTTCTTCTATGTTTTCCAGCTTGTTAGCATATAGATTCTCATAATATTCTCTTATAATTCTTTGTATTTCTGTGGGGTCTGTTGTTGTTTTGCCTTTCTCATTTCTGATTCTGTTTATGTGTGTAAATTCTCTTTTTCTCTCAATAAGTCTGGCTAGGGGTTTATCTATTTTGTTTATTTTTTCAAAGAACCATCTCTTGGTTTCACTGATTTTTTTCTATTGTTTTATTCTTCTCAATTTTATTTATTTCTTCTATGATCTTTATTATGTCCCTCCTTCTGGTGACTTTGGGCCTCATTTGTTCTTCTTTTTCCAATTTCAGTAATTGTGTCTTTAGACTATTCATTTGGGAATGTTCTTCCTTCTTTAAATAGGCCTGGATTGCAGTACACTTTCCTCTTAGAACTGCCTTTGCTGTCTCTCACAGAAGTTGGGGCTTTGTGTTGTTGTTGTCATTAGTCTCCATGTATTCTTTGATTTCTGTTTTGATTTGGTCATTAACCCATTGATTAATTAGGAGAATGTTGTTAAGTCTCCATGTATTTGTGAGCCTTTTTGTTTTCTTTCTAAAATTTATTTCTAGTTTTATACCTTTGTGATCTGAGAAGTTTGTTGGTAGAATTTCAATATTTTTGACTTTACTGAGGTTCTTTTTGTAGCCTAGTATGTGGTCTATTCTGGGAAATGTTCCATGTGCACTTGAGAAGAATGTGTATCCTGTTGCTTTTGGGTGTAGAGTTCTGTAGATGTCTGTTAGGTCCATCTGTTCTAGTGTGTTGTTCAGTGCCTCTGTGTCTTTACTTATTTTCTGTCTGGTTGATCTGTCATTTGGAGTGAGTGGTGTGTTGAAGTCTCCTAAAATGAATGCATTGCTGTCTATTTCCTCCTTTAATTCTGTTAGTATTTGTTTCACATATGCCAGCGCTCCCGTATTGGGTGCATATATATTTATAATGGTTATATCCTCTTGTTGGACTGACCCCTTTATCATTATGTTATGTCCTTCTTTATCTCTTGCTACGTTCTTCGTTTTGAAGGCAATTTTGTCTGATACAAGTACTGCAACACCTGCTTTTTTCTCCTTGTTGTTTGCATGAAATATCTTTTTCCATCCCTTCACTTTTAGTCTGTGTATATCTCTGGGTCTGAGGTGAGTGTAGGCAGCATATAGATGGGTCTTGCTTTTTTATCCATTCTGTTACTCTGTGTCTTTTGATTGGTGCATTCAGTCCATTTACATTTAGGGTGATTATCGATAGATATGTACTTATTGCCATTGTTGGCTTTAGATTCATGGTTACCAAAGGTTCAAGGGTTGCTTCTTTACTATGTAACAATCTAACTTAACTGTCTTGTTAAGTTATTGTAAACACAGTCTGATGATTCTTTATTTCTCTCCCTTCTTATTCTTCCTCCTCCATTCTTTATATACTTGGTGTTCTTTGCCTTTAGTTAGTATTTGGATGGTCTGCTTTCTTTGCTATGATTTTATTTTCTCTGGTGACATCTTTTTAGCCTTAGGAGTGCTTCCCTCTAGAGTAGTTCCTTTAAGATGTCCTGTAGAGGTGGTTTATGGCAGGCAAATTCTCTCAGCTTTTTCTTGTCTGGATATTGTTTAATCCTTCCATCATATTTAAATGATAATCGTGCTGGTTACAATATTCTTGGTTCGAGGCCCTTCTGTTTCATTACATTAAATATATCATGCCATTCTCTTCGGTCATGTCAGGTTTCTGTTGAGAAGTCTGGTGTTAGTCTGATGGGTTTTCCTTTGTAGGTGATCATTTTTCTCTCCCTAACTGCCTTTAATACTCTGTCCTTATCTTTGATCTTTGCCATTTTAATTATTATGCGTCTTGGTGTTGTCTTCCTTTGGTCCCTTGTGTTGGGAGATCTGTGGGCTTCCATGGACTGTGAGACTATTTCCTTCCCTTACATGGGGAAATTTTCAGCAATTATTTCTTCAAAGACACTTTCTATCCCTTTTTCTCTCTCTTCTTCCTCTGGTACTCCTATAATGTGAATATTGTTACATTTGGATTGGTCACACAGTTCTCTTAATATTCTTTCATTCCTAGAGATCCTTTTATCGTTCTCTGCCTCAGCTGCTCTGTATTCCTGTTCTCTGATTTCTATTCCATTAACAGTCTCTTGCATCTCGTCCAGTCTGCTGCTAAGCCCATCAATGGCTTGTCTCATTTCTGCATTGTCTTTCCAGACTTCCCTCACTTCCTCCCTCAGCTCTGTAGATTCATCGGCATGGTTATGACTTTTATTCTGAGTTATTTTTCAGGAAGATTGTGCATTTCCATCACTTCAGACTCCCTCTCTGGTGTTGTCTGGGTCTGGGTGAGCTTTGTCTGTACCATATTCCTCTGTCTTTTCATGGCGATAGAAGTGGTCACTGGTAGGTGCCACGTATGTCAGCTGGGCTCTTTAAGAGTTAAAAAAAAAGAGACAAGGAAGAGAAAGAAAAGAGAGAAAAAGAAAGAAAGAAAAGAAAGGAAAAAAATGCCCAATGGGAGTAGATTCTGTAAGGATGCTGTAGTGGCGCTGTTGCTCCACTGTTCCGCAGCCATGGCCTTGCACCTCCTCAGAGCCGTTTGTACCTCTGGCCAGGGCGGGAACGAATGGGAGGCTGTTGTTCTCTGTGTGAAATCTCAGTGCAGCTGCTTTTTCCCAGTCGCCAGCCAAGGGGTCCCAAATTCCTCAGGACTCTAAGCCTGCTGGGTTGAGTGTGCTGTGACAATTGTATTCCTCTGTTGGGCCTCTGACTCTTTAAGACCACCAAAAAACCGCATGCGCTTTTCTTTTGTCCTGGGAGCTGCCTGCAAGGGCCCAGGCACTTTCCCAGCTCAAAACCTGCACCTTCTGCCTCTCCAATATTCAATACACCACGCGATGTGTGTCAGTGCTCCTGGTGCAGATCACCAGGGCTGGTTATTTCGCCGGCCTGTACTTACACTCCCTCCAGGCTCTTCATCCTCTCCTCCCACCAGTGCCCTGGGGTGGGGGAATGCTTGGGTCCTGCCGGGACACGTGTCCATATGTTACTCGCCTCACGGGGTGCCGAGTCCTCTCAGGTGCAGATGCAGGCTGTGCACTGTCCTGTATATTCTGGTCTCTCTTTTAGGAATAGTTGTATTTGCTGTATTTTCATAGATATATATGGTTTTGGGAGGAGATTTCCACCGCTCTGCTCACACCGCCCTTGTCCCGGAACTTAATAATGTGTTTTTATTGGTATATTCTCAAGAATTTTTTTTTTGTTTGGAAAAGGCTTTTCAAAGGCTTACTTTGTTTCTCAAATTAACGTGTGACTTAGTAAAACTATTTTTTTAAAACTTATTTCTAATATTGTTGTGTTGTTTAAATTTGTGTTTTATATCTTATTCCTAAACCTACCAAATACTAAAAATTACTTTGAAGAAATCTAAACCTGATTAACTTGTAAATATGGTGATTCTTAGGTTCTTTTAAATATTTCAATATTATATATAAAATTAGCATGATTGCTCAAGCCTCAACTTTCCAACTGAAAAGTTTCAATTGTAATCACAAATCATGGCCTAAATTCTCCTGAATCTGATACTTATTTAAATGATCAAATATGCAAATTCCTTAAATGTTGATCATGCTTAATTCTAAATCTTCCCATGTTTGAAAGATACTACTTAAGGAAATGATTATATCATTGTTAAATATTCGGGGCAATACTTGTACAAACAGACCCCATGATAACAGGGATAGCAGAGACTGTGCTGGCAGAGATTCACTTGCTAGCAACACTGATGGACTCCCAAAGGCTCTTCCACCCTTTTATGGTGTTGATACTTTATGACTATGTAGCTCAGCCACAGGACTGATCACAAAATTTGTGGGGATCAGTGCAAAATTAAAATGTAGGGGCCCTTTACAAAATAATTAAAAAGTTCATGACCAAGATGGTGCTATCAGAGCTTTCCACCAAGTTCAGAGTCTACTAACATGCGACCTCAAGTGACGGCACAGATTGCATGCCTCCTTTGAACCCTTGCCTGAGTTTAGATTCTGTAACTCCCACATCAGCTACTTGGTTGAATTTCACATTTAGTTGCCTCCTAAATGATTCAAGTATCTTTTCACCGAACTCTGAAACCCTTTGATCATGAAATAATATTGCTTTCATTTTGTTTTCTTTTGGTAACATCCTCCCTGTCTGATAGTTCAGACAACATCTCTGGACATAAAACTAAGTTTTTGTATATATTTCATAGTTTATTTTTTTCTCACTGCATTCACAGTTTTAATGCCACCTTTTTCAGAGATCTGACATTTATCATTGTTTCTAGCTCTGAAGTCAGAGAAATGATTAACCTAGTTCTGGCTTTATCAGCCTCTTTTCTCTTCCTACCTCCCTCACCATCTCTATTCTTTTTTTTGTTTTGCTTTGTTTTCTTTCTTGCCTTTCTTCAAATGTGTATTGCAGATTCTACTTTACAAGAACCATGAAAAGTACTAAAGGCAAATTCTTACTTTTGAAAGTAGGTATCCAAGCATATAATTTTTCTCTACTTCTTTAAATTTCTGATAAAGTATTTCCAAATGTTCTCAATAAATACACCTTTTCAAATTCCCCAAGTGAATTTAGAGCACCTTCTAGTCTCTTTAGATGAATCAAATTTAATGAAAAAATGTCAGCATATTCAAAACATAAGTACCTGTTTTAATGCCATCTTCCCACATTTGCAAGATTAGTTTGGGGAAGAAATGGACTATACTGTAGAGGGGAAGTTAGCATTGTGGTTTTTTACAACTCCAGGGAAGGAATAGCACATGATTATTGGAAAGTAAGACAGGGATGGAGAAAATCACTGGTGTTTTTCTGGCAGTGATTTGTGGAACCCTGCATCAGCCTCTTAAGTAAGAGGATGGCTAGTCATCTCATCAACACCAAGGCATGAAGTGAGTCATATCAGATTCAGAGCAGTAGTTTTTAACCCTCACTCCATGAGGCTAGTTTGGTGGCATTTAAGCTAATTGGAAGTTGTCTACTTAAAAACTTCAAAATGTGCATCAGGAAAAGATCTGGCTTTCCTAGGCAAAAAGAATACATGGCTGCAAGTCAGTCACGTATTTCCATTTCAAATATAATGTTGGGACACATATTCCAATTTGTATCATCAGTAATTAGTATCACCTAGCTTTATTTGCTAGGCTTTAATTTCTAGTGACTAAAGAAAGAAATTTTAATTTCACCATGATATTTTCTGGGAGAGCCTTCTGCCCTACCAAATGGATTTCTCTGTGACCCCTATAAAGAACTTTTATTTTCCAAACCCTTTTTATGTTGTTAGGTTATATGATCTGGACATTTGAACTAACCAGATAACAGAATTAGAGATTTGTTTTCCTGTAATTTTTATGTTTATTATTATTTACATGGAGATAAGCTATAGGTATTGATTTTCTTGACCTTCAAATCCTACTATAATATGAAAACATCAGGGTAGTTTATGTAACCTATTTAGGTTAATTCCTAATTTTTTTTTCCAGCAGGTAGTAATTAACCATTATTCCATGCATAATCACAGTGAGATAAAGGGTTTGCCACACTATACGAAGCTTTGCATGAAGTTGCCAATCTCTGTTTTCTAGTTTTCATATTAATCCTATTTGATTCATTTTTTGCTATTGAATGGAGAATACACAGTTACAGAGCAGTTAAATAAAACTAAAAAATAAAATCATTCCTTAAAAGTCAATTAAAAAATAACTCATTTCTCTAATGCTTTGCAATACCCATATTTAACTTTTAAGAGAAATAGTACCATAGGATCTATGGTATTAGGCATTTCCTCCCTTAGAATCATATCCAAGAAGTGGTGTTGAAAGGTTTGTCTGAGGTGAATCAAGGGATGAAATGAGACTTGATCTACACATTCATTTTCATAAACTCAATCACTTGGAAGGACGTGTAAATTCCCATGCATGGAGTTGGTGGAACATAGTGATCAGAGGTTTTGTAGTTACCTCTTGCTTAGTCTTACATAGTTCCACTGAGTTACTCTCATGTTGTTTTTAAAGCATGGAGAGAATTAGGTTATTTAGTTAGTAATTGGCCTCAACCTGCAAAGTTGGGAGTGCAACTTATGTAAGTATTTTTCATTACTTTTGGAAGAACACAGTTTTTTTTCTAACTTATATTTATGTTAAAATCAATTTTGGGAAGACATTATTCTTTCAAATATGTCATCAGCCTGTAGCATAGTAAGTGGAGTCTACCTGTCACAGTTTGGTGAAATATTGTAGTAGGAATGAAATTCATCATGTCACAACTGGAGAAGTCTATCAAAGTCTCCATTTGTTTCCTTATATCCTTGCTGGATCAAACCCATTTGCATCTAAAATTTTCTAATTCTAAGGACTGACATGATGACAGGAAACAGCTGGTAAAAGGCCCCAAGATGCCTTATGCTCTTTCATGTAATTACAGTCAGTTTTCTAAGAATATTCAAAGGGATTACTTACAATTATAGTTCATTATGATATCATAGATTTTTCCCCCCAGAGTGGATAGTCAAAATTTGTAACATTCTTATTGTAGAGCTATAACACTAAGTCTCTTTGCAAGAACGAATTACAAAAAACATCTAAGGCAGCATAAACCCAACTGTATTAGATTTATTCTTTCCTTATATTCAGGGAAGAACCATTAGGAAGATGAGATTGCATGTCTGTAAACTGAAAAACTCAGGGCCAGCCATCATAAAACATACCCACTCAATCAAAAGTATTTTTCTTTTGTGCAAATGACTCCCAAAAAGGTATTTATTGCTTCATAATATTCTGTGAATTGCAAAATGTCCTATTATTTTTACATCAACCATATGAGGTGAGAATAACCTGTGTTTTATTTGATAAAATTGATTCTCAGTCTAAGTTATTTGTTCATGGTAATAGATACAGTCAATAGAAGCAAAACCAGATTTCCTAACTCTAAATTCAAATTTTTTATTTTAATAAGGAATAGGAAAGTAACCTTTTTAAAGGCCATTCTTATGGCAGGATGTCCTTTAGTGATCAGTATGTAGATCAGTTCCTAGTAAATGGATTTTATAAATAATTTTATAAAAATTGATTATCTCATTGTTACCTGTTTTGAACCATGGGGAACCTATACAAAATTCACTAAGGAAGAAAAAACATATCATCTTATTTTAATTCAATTTTATTTAAAACTAGATATGGCTAGACTAAATAGATTAGACCTGTTAAATATTTGATTCATTGCTGCTAAATATTTAGTACTGCCATAAAGACTCGCTGTTGTTCTTTTTTCATAACACTATATCTTTTATTGATATGGCCTTTCAGTACCATAAAATTATTGAGCATCATGTTTTTAAATGAATATATGTAACATCTTTGAAAAAGATAGAATTATATTAAGCCTACATGAGTTAAGAAATGAACATCGGTTTGAAAAATGAATGATGGGATTTTATAATGTTTAAGTGAGATCAGCCGCATTAGAATAGAACATTTCAATAATACTAGCAATATCATTGAACCAAAGGCATTTGATGGTTGCAAGTAACAAACTGATTCAATGCATCTTATGCTAAAAAGGGAGAAAATATTAGAATGCATGAGTTTGTTCTGCACAGTCTTACAGCGGGAAATATAAACTGTCGAATTTGAGGCAAAATTCATACCTCTGATAATCTTTTTGCATCTGCTTTGCTTCCTCTTATTGATGACTATTTTGTCTTTGCTTCTCTGTGAACATGACTACAGAATAGATGCTATCGAGCAACCAGAAAAGCCTGGCCAGCAGTCCTGACCCCCATTTAAAACATGCTTGAAGAAAAAAATATAATGGGCCAAGCTTGCTAGGATTTCCCTTCCCCTAACAAGGAAATTTCAGGGTTCCATGCTGGAAACATGATGAACAGCTCATGTTCCTATGGTGTGGGGCAAGGAGAAGCTTGCCACAAACATCTGTGGAATAGGTAGACTCCCAAAAAGGTATCTATTGCTGCATAACATTCTATGAATTGCAAAATTACTCTGGATCAATTGTTTCTGCTACTTTCAAGGAAGATTTTTTTTTATTTAAGCTTAAATTTGATGCCATCAAAAAGGGAAAATGTTTTTGTATTTTGTTTGTTTTGTTTCTGTACTCTAACATTTCACTTGAGAACACTATTTCATACCACATTTTTTAAACTGTAAAGAAGTCAGTAAGTGTTTGTATCAAATTGGTAAAAATTAATTTTTAAAGCATATGCAAGGTACAGTGTTGGGATATTTCAGTAATAAAAAAATGAATCAGGCAAGGATTCTTGACTATTCCAAGCTTTGTTCATTTTAAGTGAAGTTACCTTACAAACATGCTAGGCACATGATCAATTCAATAATCATTGCTGTCATTTACAATTCTCCGTAAAACACCCTCAGGGCAGTAAACCATTTACACAAAAGTTAGCTAGTTAACTGTCCAATATCCAGTCCCCTCTCTATATGTAGGAACAGACTTTTCAACTGTTGGGGGTTTCAATGAGTACAACTAAAATACTGTTTTCTGAGTTTCCCTTGCAGACAGGAGTGATCACTGAGCACAAGCATGGATGGGATTTCTGCAAAATCTCTTAAAAGAGGTTTTATCTCACTGAGGCTACCATTCTGGCCATCACTGCCTAACTGATAGTGGACTGGTCCTGTCAAGTCTGGCACGGGCCAAATTATAAAACTCTACCCAAAACTGATACTGTGGAAGACAGCTTTTCTAATGCATTGAACAAGAGGGAGAAAGGAAACACAGATGATTGCTATATTTTCCTAGGCTTTCTGAATGGGGCACTTCCTTAACCTCAGAGGAGATTGAGTAGAATGGTAATTTTGCTGAAATAAGGAGGCAGACAGGACTTTCAACTTACTTTAGTGATCTCCTATAAGGACCAGCATATCAGAAATGAGAGCTGCACAGAGGAATGAATCTGGAAGGCTATGTGGAAGTTCAACATAGTTCCATGGTAGCAGTCTTTATTTTCCATGTGCAAGGTGGACTCGGTAAAGCCTAGCAAATAGGCTTAAGGAGAAAAGAGCTGATGAAGGATATCAAACATTGCATAGTACTGAGAGGCACTGGAATTCTGGTTTGGCCAATGTGGAGGACCTTGCTGAGAACCTTGAGCATTCAGTTGACATCCCGGAAATGCCACACATTTGATGTGAGAAACATCCTCTAGAATAACAGATAAAACTGAACACCTTTTTAAGATTAGCAGCACAACCCAAACTCTCTGCAAACACATTACCCACAATATCCATTACAAAATAAAAGGTTCTTAGACATAGGAAGGAGCAGAAAATGTGTTCCATAGTGAAAAACTGAAATGAAATACAAACAATTGAGGAAAGATAAAGTTTGGGTTTTCTGATAAGCTTAATTTAAGTATTAAGCCCAGCAAGACAGATAGAACAAGAGAAAAAGGGAATGAAAGAGATCACTACAGATTCCTTATTACATGGAAATAGCAATAAGGAAATAGTATAAATAGCTTGGCAACCAACTCAACAAGATAGATGAAATAGACAAATTCCTGCAAATTAAAACCTACTCAATTGATAAAGACAAAGAGAGAAAATCTGAATATCCTTATAGTTATTAAGTAAATTGAATTTGGAATAAAAATCCTCCAGAAAAAACTCCAGGCCCAGATGACTTCAGTAGTAAATTATATCAAACATTTAGGGAAAACAAAGTTTCAAACTTACACAAAGTCTTTCCAACATGGAGGGAGAAAATACACTTCTAACATTACAAGAAAATAAACTACAAAACCAATATCCCTCATGAAATAGTTAATACATTTGATGATATATGTTCACAATTTATGTGCAATGAAAATTACATGTATTGCCAAGAGAAATTCAGAGCCATCTTAAAAACAGAGAGATATGCCATATTTGTAGGATGGAAAATTCAATACTGTTAAGAGGTCAGTACTCTTCAAATTGATATCTAGATTTAACTAAATCCCAATCAAAATCTCCATAGTCTATTTTATTTTTTTGCAGAACTTGACAAATTATTCTAAAATAGGGAAATACAAAGAACCTATAGCTTATAACAATAAACATAGAATATTTTTGCAACTTTGTGGTGAGCAAAGATTATTTACCAACAAACATACATGCCTTACAAAAAATAATTTATTTATTAATATTAAAAGGCATGATTAAGAAAATGAACAAACAAGCCAAGGACTTGAGAAGATATTTGAAATGCTCATACACAATAAAGGACTTGTATCTAGAAAACATAAATAGCTACAACAAATCCATAAATAAATAAATAATCCATTTTTTTAAATGGACAAAAGTCTGAACATTTCACAAAAAGTAAAGAAATGGCCAAAAATCAATAAAATATATTTAGTATCACTCATCATCAGAGAAATAAAAATTAAAATCACATTGAAATATAATAGAATGAGTAAAATTTTAAAACCTGCCAAACCAAACACTAGCAAAGATATGGACCAACTAAAATATTGTTGGTTGGAGTATAAAATGGTGCTACCACTTTGGAAAACTCTGGAAATTTGTATAAAGTTAAACATACTCTAATAAGCAATTTCATTCCAAATTAAAGAATTACCCAAATATCCACAAAAATATTTGTCCAAAAAATGTCTATATGAACTTAATTCATAATACCTCCAATCTGGAAACAGTATAAATACTCATTAACAGAAGAGTAGATTAACATTTGATAGATTTTTATAATGGAAAACTACTTAGCAATTAAAAAAGCAAAGAACTAATGATAAATGCAGCATGAGCAAATACCAGAAACATTGTCCCTACTGTGTGATTTAATTTAGATGAAGCTAAAAAAAAAGGTGACACAAATCTATAGAGTAAGAAATAAGTAGAGTGTTGTTTATGTGAGATAGCAATTGCTAAGGAAAGAGCATGGGGGAACTCTAGAATGATAGAAATAATCTATTTCTTAATGAAAATCATGGTTTCACAAGTGTATGCATGTTTTAAAACTCACCAAATTATACATTTCATATTTATGCATTTCACTGCTTGTATATTTTAACTCAAAGGTAACTTTACTCCAAATTAAATACATTAAGTTGTAGGTACCATTTTTCCCACTGGCTCCCAACTTTTTCTTCTTCTTTCTTCTTAGAATGAAGAGCTGTTGGCTGGCACTTCAGCAACTACCTTAGACCTTGAGGTGATGTTTGATTTATGTAAGGCATTTGATAAGGATGTTTTAACAGAAAAGGAAATGGAGCTTAGGTCTCTAACAACCATGTGAGATATTTTGGTTAGAATGCTTATTTCAAAGATTTTTTTAAGAAAAGAAAAGTTTTTGTTATTTGCATTTTCTGTTGTATGCAGCTGAACATAATCTTAATTAATATTAGATAAATTGAGAGGTTTAATATACACACACACACACACACACACACACACACATATGTTACCTCATTTAAACATACCTTACAATCTCAAACATCATCAATTACAATATATCTGTTCACAGGCTGGAGAGAAATATTTGTATTCATTTAATCTATCTCCCTCTGCTGTGGAAGAATGCATATCAATGTTGCAGAATGCCATGCTGTTCTTAAAACCTTTAAAGAAAAAGCATGATAAATGAGTTATGTATTTCAATGTTTTCTACTAGAATGGTCAAGATCTCACCTGCTGCAACTGAAGGTCATTTTGAAGAGGGATGGGACAAAACAATACTTGGTGGAAATTCAAAACTCATCTGAGTTCATATTTAGTATCAAAGTTTTGAGTCATGTCTCCATTTTGTAGGAAAATAATTGAGAACAATTCAGAGTGTGCTTAATAAGTATTTCCTTCCCTTCCCATTTTACTCTCTTTCCATCCCCCCCTTTTCGCTTACTTTTCTTTCTTTCCATTGCTGTTTCACCACAATAAATATATATTACTGTAATACCAAGTGGCTTGCTTTAAATAAGTGATTTACCAGAAATATTAGGAGAAGAATGAGGTGAACTTCTCCATAAGTTTGCTGTGTCAAGGTCCTCAGGGAGCACAAACTAGCCAACCCTCTGCATGAGATTACACAGAACCCCCATTTGTTATATAGGTTAACATGTATTAGTAGCAAAAGTTAGGCACTAATTATTTGAAGTGTAGTCCAACATGATTCTGCTTATTACTATTTATGTTGAACTACTTTTAATTCACAGGAGTAAACACTATGGAGACATTATAGCTTGCATTCAAGATTCATAGTGAGTTTTGTAAGGAATTGGTTGTTTGTGATTATGGATCAGTATTAAATACAATTGTTTACAGAGGAAATTTTGCCCATAAGCACTTCACCACTCATACTTTGTATTTGTTTTGTGTGAATTTATTCATTGATTATTCCACCTATATTTACTGAATACCTATTGTGTACCAAGATCTAGCTGAACTACTGGAAATCTCTCACTGTGACTGATCCAATGGAATAAAAGAACATATTGCCTGCCGTAGGGGTGGCCTTCCCTAGGGGTGACAGAAAACATGTTATAAGTGGAGACCATTTTTAAAATGTTTATATTGTATCAGAAGTTAAGCAAAAGTATTACAGTGTGCTTACAGCAAATATTTTAAAAATTGAAGAATTACAGCTCGTTTTTTATAAAAATAATATATGTGATCCAGTAAGTAACTTTTATTTACTGAGTCCTTCAACCAATTTGAATTTTTCATTTTAAGATTTTAAATAAAATTGAACTCAGTAGTCAAGTAAAACCTTTTTCAAAAAGATTTAATAGTGTTTTCTTGTGCTAAAGTTACCTTCATTTCTTAATATGAGCCATCTATGAGAGATAATAAAAATAGTGAAATAACCTTTAAAAATGTAAATAAAGGATAGGGATGTTTCACATGATGGCATAGAAGTTCACATTAATTCTTTGTATTTTTCCCATTAACAACAAATTTCATGTCCACTTTTAAGATATTCTTAAAATAAAATTTAAATTAGTCAATGTAATAATTTTACATGCTCTTTCATTAAGTATATTTAGAGTGTCACTATTATGCTAAAATAACTATTAGGAAGAATATATTAAAATTACGTATGTGTGAAGAAATTACTAAAGGTCATCCAAATGTTATGAATGAATTCAAATCTGAATGAATTCAAATGACACTCCAAAGTGTGAAGAGATTTTGAGTGTATAAACTTGGATCTATATTGATTTTTTTTTTAGTGATAGTGGAAGCTAGAGAGGCATCAGAAAGCTAAAGAGATGCAAGTGTCCTAGTGATATTTGAAAGACAGAAGCTAACTAGATGTTAAACAGTGTGCCAGACCCTCTGATATTAATTCCTTGAGAGATATTATGAAGATATATTTTTTAGAAGACTATTTGTAAATGCTTAATAAAAGAAGCTATAGACACAGAGAACCAGCTGGGGTTTACTAGGAATAAGACATCCTCAAATAAATTCATTTCTGCTTTAAAGTTTGTTAGAGCAGTAGAGCAAGGGAATCCTATCTTTCTCAAATGAAATTGTTTACAATTTGTCTCACCTAAATGTTTCAGCCCCTGACAAGTTCACTATGGATTCAGTGAGACCAAAAAAATGACAACAAAACATTAGGGATAAAAAGGATTTATACCAAGCTTTATCCTTATTGGCAGGTCAAGCCCTACAATCCCATCCACCCTCAGTCTCTCCTTCTGGCTTAGCTTGTGCTCCAGGCTTTGTCTCCCTTCCAGGCTCTGTCTCACCTCCAGCCTCTGCTCCCCTCTCTGCTACTTTCTTGATCATCTCTTCTCTAGGCTCTGTTCTTAGCACCGGGGGAACACTTTTTATAGGAACACAGGTAATAATGGCTTATGGGCAATGGATATTCAAGTAAGCACCTGAGCAATAGGCTGAATATTACAACATGCCAGTTACACAGTGAGGAGATAGGATCAGGTGAGGATCCTGGCCACGTAACTTCTATTTTCCCTGCACTGTTTGTCACAGACTAAACTCATGGATGTGCAGGAGGAGTGAGGTCTGTGTGACAGAACAACTAGAGAAGTGTATATGTTTGAATGAACATTTCAAATAATGCTGATAAAGTAATCGATACCAGTTTGAAGGAAAGCTCATGTTGTAAGTCTGTTTCACCAATCCAGTCTGAAGTCTACTTAAAACTGTGATGAGAATTCATAAATTTGTGTCAATGCTATGAACCTCAAGAGAAAAGGTGGGTAATCATATGATATACTCACTATTTACATAAAAGATTTCAGGTTATAAATCAGAATCAAATATAATAAAAATAGATTCTACTAGAGCTCTGCATGGAACCTTCAGAGTAACTCACTGGGTAGTTTTCCTAGCCAACCTTAGATTAATTAAGACAAATATATGGTTGCCAGCAGTCAATCAGATTGTCTCCCATTCATGAGAAGTTGCACACAGAGACAGAAGGAATTGCAAGGCAAGGCAAGGTCCTGGAGGAAATGTCCACAAATTTTTGCTGTTAATGTACCTCTAGCCTCCCTCATTTTCCATCTTCCCTGAAGAAGAAATATATAGGTGAAACAATATGTATTTCCTTGTGATATCCTGATTTGGTATGTGTGTGTGTGGTATGGTTGAGTTTGTGTGAGCCAGTGTATGTATGACTACATTTACCTCTGTCTCTTTTGTGTTTCTTGCAAAAAAAAAAAACTTGTTTTTCACAGTTATTAATAAAAGTTCCTCCAGCCCTTCTTTTTCATCTGTTTTAAGCTCTTTGGTGCTAAAGTTTCAGCCAATTAATATTATTTAAGTTTTTTAAATGTATTAACCATATTTTTCACTTACTTTTGGTGTTTTAATATTAAAAATATCAACTTTAATATATTTTAAGATAGTTGCCCCTGTAATTCATTTTTTTAAATAAAAAGGTTTTGTTATACCTGCAGATTTATAGGATCACAGTTATTCCACAAAGTGAAGTAGACATCTTTGACATTACAGAAATAACTCACTATTGGTAAACTAAAATATATGTTCAATTTCTGGATAGAATTCTGTACAATCAAGTGACTTTGTTCAGAAAAAAATTATCTATCATTTTCTTAAGTTGAAGGAGGAAAGATAAGGCAAAAAACAGAGTGTTTTTAAAAATATTTCCAGTCTGTTACTTATGGTTTAAACTTTTAAGCCTTGATCCCTTTAAAACTTAGAATTTTCAGTGTCAAATACTGACTCTTGAAATCCACAAATCTTCCATTCACTAATAATATCTCAACTTTGACTATTTTGGAATATAGACAGAATATTATGGATTGGTTTTTGTTTGTTTTTTTTTTGTTTTGTTTTTGTTTTTAGTCCTTTTAAAAGAAACTCCAAAAAAAGTTCATGTGAGCATGAACAAAAACTGGGCAACCAAAGCTTGAGAAGAACCTGTTAATTCAAAAGTTTGATCTACTGCATAAACATGTATCTACACATAGCCTGTTTTTAATAATCTATTATTTTTCTTCTGTGTCCATGAGATTTATGAACAATGACCTACACTGAGTGAAGAATTCATTCATTCAGATTTTGTCTTTAGGATGGAGGAAAAGACCCATTAACACCCACACATGATATTATGCTTCTTTGCCTTGTAACTGTAGCAGATATTAAATCAGACCAATTAAACATGTTGACTTAACATTCACAGTTTCTGCTAATAAAGTATGACCCCAGAGGTCCATGACCTGTAGTCATTTATAATTGAGCTATGGCACAAATTTGGGTCATGCATTTTGAAAGGCTGGTGAGTAATATAGCTAATGAATGAGCCCAGCTGACTATATTTCAAGCTCACCTCAAGGAAGTATTGTTATTCCATAGCTACTGTAGCTTACATGATAGCTTATATAAAGTAAGAAAACAAAGCATTCTTTTGTTGAAAATCTCTCTAAAAAGGAAGGCCCTGGTGGTGCTTCATTAAAGAAATGAAGAACAAGTAAGGAGGTCAAAGAAAATGATGATTCTTAGTTAAAAATGAGATATTTTACATCAAGAATATTCTTCTGTTTTGGTTATTTCCTGTAAATTGGTTGTTGGACCTGCAGGCTGAATTATATTGAGGTTTGATTGTTTTGGCAAGACTGTTTTCTAGATGGTAGTGTGTCTTTCATCAAATGGCACATAATGTCTGGTTGTTTCTCTTCAGGAATGTTAGAACCACCGATATTCAAAGCAAAGGATTGCAAATGGGGTTTTTCCTTCTTCCTATTTATAAAGTACTTTTATAAATAGAAAATTTTCTCATATTTACTAACTGGTTGCCAATTATGCAATTTATATAGAAAAAAACAGAATAAGTGCTTGATTCTTTCCTTTTATTTATACATTTCAAAATAGTTGGTTTCACAGCATCTTCCAAAGAGATCTCTTAGATTTTTGTGTGAAAGGTAGTTTTCATTAGGAAATCATGGAATTTAAACTAATTTGATGGGTTAGTTCATTAAAATCTGGTAATGAAAGATACCCAAGTTCAGCTTGTACACATTTTATGATCCAGACCTAAAGTTATTCATTTTTTTAAGAATCCTTGGTTTGTTTTAGGTTTAAATGGATTTCCAAGATTATAATTTAAATGCTAGTAGAAGTGTTTATTGCTACCAGCTTGATCATTATTTCTAGGCCTTCTCAGTGGCCTGTGCTGTTATCCACGGGAATGCAGCAAACAAAATCTGAATCAAGGAAAGCTCAGCTGGATGAACATTCTGGTGAATCAAAGTTTTTCTAGTGTGGACTAACCTCTAGACATATTTAACAAACATGTCAAACTAATGTTTAATATGCATCTCAATTTGCCTTCTCAGTGTGATTAAGCCCTAGAATACAGCCTGGAATTATATTTTGGAGTATTTAATGCTTTAGAAGACTTATAATAAAGGAAATCATTAGGTAAAACTTAGATGTTATTATCCCTTGACTCGTATTATTAAAAGATAATTCTGATCTATTGCGTGTCTGTTAAGCTATTTAACAGTGACCAGGGAATAAGTTTAGATAACACTGAAATTCCACATTCTTCTGTGATTACTACAAAATAATTTCTCACTCACCCTCAGTACACTTGTTGTTTTTTTCAATTTTGTAATCCAAGAGGGAATGCAAAATTTAGAATTATAGCTAAATGTGAAAGCTAAATTGTCCCTTTTTAAAGAATTGTCTTTAAATGTTCTCTTATGTCCCTCAGTCTAAACTGGGCATGACCTACAGAGTCCCTGATGATGTCCATGGTTTCCTGTGTCTCTGAATGAGAATCATGGGAAGGTTCTCTGTCCTCTCTAGCCAGCAAGGCCAGAAGAGCAGTCAGGGCTTCCAGAGAGCTAATACCCCAGAAGCAATCCTTTACTAATGAAAACTATTTTCTTGTTTCTCAGGGGGTAATCAATCCATTAATCCACATTTTATTGTTTTTCTTCTGTTCCTTGATTATACCCATTGATCATGCAGACTGAGAATTTTAAAATCACTCTTACCAGTTATGCAATTAAACCACAAAATGTCTTGTGACATGCATACCATACTTTGCTCAGGTCTTTGCCTGGCTTGTATCACACTGCTGTCTTAAGAAATAAACCAATACAAAGACATGTCTTTCTGATGTCCTATGCTACAAGCTTTGAGTCCAGCCCACGAGTAATAAATACTGTACACTCATTTTCCTAATGATACACTATTCAAAACTTCTTATGTAGTGTTCTTTCTTTGTGCTATAAGTAATTAAAAAGTCTATTTGTTTATACTATAACTGGATTATTTATTTGAAAAGAGGGTGTTCAATATGCTAACCTCAATTTTTACCCAAATCCTTGCTCCCAAACTTTTGCCTGGTTGTTTGCTTTTGAGAAAACTGAAACTAAGACAAGTATGTTGAAAACTGTATTAATTTAAGATTATAATTTAATTAGTATATACCATGTCAATATAAAATAGAATAGAAAGAGTGAAAAATAATAAACTTTGATGACCAAGCACTAGCTTAAGTCATTTTCTTCTTTCTGGTGAATTAACTGAAGGTCATAAGTTTAAATATTGTTTATGAGATCAAAAACCCGCATGTTGACAGCCAACATCTGTCTCTCTTCCTCAATGTTGTATCATTGATCTCTTTTAGTGGTGGTAGAATACAGTCTTATTTGACCTAACATGTGATAAAGTACATTTTTACAGGAAGCTTGGTAGAGTTGAAAGTAGAAGAAACATATCCATCCCCACCTGGTGGCTCATTCTCTGCTTTGGATTGAGTTGTGTCCCCCAGATCCCCAGATTCATATGTTGAAGTCTTAACCCCCAGGACCTCAGAATGTGACCTGATTTGGAGATAGAAGCTTTACACAGATAATGAAGTTAAAAGAGATCTTTGGGGTGGACCTCTTTCCAGTATGACTGTGTTTTTATAGTAAGGGGAAAATTGGGGACAGATAAGTACACAAGAAGAACACTTTGTAAAGATACAGGAGGAGAGAAAAGGGTGATGTCTCATAAACCAAGGAATGCCAGTGATTGTCAGCAAACAAGCAGAAGCTGTGGAGAGCATGGCACAGATTCTGCCTTACAGCCCACAGAATGACCCAGCCATGCCACTACACCTTGATCTCTGACTTCCAACCTCCCAAACTGCGAAATAATAAATGTCTGTTGTTTAGGAAACCCAGCTTGTGGTTATTATGGCAGTCCTAGGAAATGATTACAACCTCCTCCAAGGACAGACTGAAGAGCATCTTATAATGCAACATTATCAACCCACACAATTAACACTGAGTGATCATATCCTGCTATCCAAGAATTCCAGAGCCTTGAATCTGAGCTGTTAGTTCTCCATCATCTTTTCTTTTGTCCCAGGTGGCTAACGCCTCCTTGATTATGGTGATGGTGAGGGTGGGAGTGGGAGAGGTTAGGGGAAGGTGGGAATTCACACGGGGAAGGGCTCACTGCTCCCTCCTTCAAGGAGCTAACCTGCAGGTTAGCCCATAGTGAGCTTTCACCAAGGCCTCAGTATTTCAGAGAAAAAGAAACGAGTTTCATATAGAGATGTCAGTCTGAGGCTTGTCATACAGATTTGGAAATAAAAGTAGGGATGTAAGTTAGAGAAATAGACTTGAGAGTCAGTGAAATTCTGAAAGTAGATGAGAATGTATAGAAATTTTCTTTATTCAATAAAGAAGAGAGCTGAGGGCAGAATCTCAGAAACCAACATTTAGAGGGCAAAAAAGAGGAAGTACAAATACAAACTGACATTTATGATCCTCCTATTAAGCACTAGATACTATAAAGATAACAAGAGTTAGCCCTCAATACTTAATAGATGGCAGGCATCATTCGAAGTTCTTTTCAAATATTATCCAAACTCTCTCAAGACTATAATTGAACAAGGACTCTTATTATCCCCATTTTTCTGATGAAGAAACCAAAGTTCTGAGAGGTTACCAGGTAGGAAGTGGAGGACAGGTATACAAAGTGCTTTACTGACCACAGAATACTGCCATGAGTGTTAGCTCTAATTATAACCAACAATAGGTTAAGGGTGAGTTTACATATAGGACCTCCCATCAAACTCAGAAACATTCTATGGGGTAGGCACTAAGAAATTATTCCTACTTTGCAGAATAAATCTTAGACAAGTTAAGTACATTTCCCATAGGAACAAAATGGTAAATAGCAGTGCTTGAAGTACATGTAAAAACTAGTGGAATCCAAATGAGGTCTGTATTTGTGTTAATAGGATTGTCCCAGTCTCAACTGCCTGCGTTTGAGTTGCATATTATGATTATGTAAGATGCTATCACTGGGGAAAACTGGGGAAAGGGTATAGGGAACCTCTTTGTACTACCTTTGCAACTTCTTGGGAGTCTTAGGTTATCTCAAAGTTCAAACAATTTTTAAAGAGCAATGCTTGTTTGGAACCCAGTGTTCTCTGGCTCTGAAGCACACACACTTGTATTGGAGGACATATTTCTTTTTCAAGAGGATTGGGAGCTGATAACGGAGCAGCAGCCACTGAGAGAGAGGAGACACGAGGAAGATGAGAACACATATGCAAACCTTCGCGCACCATGTGGCATCCTCTGCACTACTAGGCATGTCCAGTGCATCCTCAGTGCACTCACGGTGGCCTCCTAAGGGGGATATCCTAAATGGTTTCACTCTGAGGGAAAATTCAGGCTTGGAGAAGTTAAATCTAAGTCACACAGGTCCCTAGTGTCAGAACCAGAAATAATCCTTAAATCTCTCTTAACGCCACACTCTTCACTATTTCTATTGTATAAACTTTCCTGGCAGAAACTAAGGAGAGAACTTCGGGAAAAAACATGGAAACAGAGATTTCAGGGCTACGGTGGATACTGAACAGTCAGGTGAATGAAGTCTTCTGCTGGGAAAAGTAGTTTTTGCAGGAGAAGCGGTGTCATAGCATGACCGAGGCAAAAGGAGATTTTTGCAGTTTGAAAGATCAAGTGATGAGGTTATGGGGACTAAGTGCATTTGGGCTGCTATAACAAAATACCATAAACTGACCTATAAACAGCAGAAATTTATTTTTTACAGCTTGGAAGTCCCAGATCAGGGTGTCAGTCAGCATGGTTGGGTTCTGGTGAGGGCTCTTTCCTGGCTCACAGACGGTGCTTTCTCACCAGGTCCCTACACAGTACAAGGAGCAAAGGAGCTTTATTATCAGGGTACTCATCTCATTTGCCAGGGCCCTGCCCTCATGGCCTAATCACCTCTCAAAGGTCCCACCTCCTAATTGGCAGGTGGGAGTTGCTGGTGGGAATGACTTGAACACGTGGTGATCCTGCACACATGGGTCCTGCAGGTATGAAGAAATGGAACACACTGGACTCTGAGCTGCTTAATAAAAATGATTGCTTTCCAATTTTTTTTTTGCATTTCATGGAGGGGTCATCCCACTCCAATGTACAGAGAGATATGAGGAATAAATACATGTATTTGAACTATTTTTAACAGCCCTAAATGCCATCACCCAGGTCCCAATTAATACAGTCTCTCTCCATAGGCTGAAAGGCTGGCTGCCTGCACAAGAGCCCCCGCTGAAAAAGCCTGCCCCGTTCTGCAGGGAGGGCTCCTGTTTGAGCACTGATCAGACTGAGCTTCGCAAGCTCTGTCAGGACCTGAGGAGATGGCTGCACACAGAGGCTGAAGTTGTAGGTTGCCTGCTGTTTCTTCTAGGCAGCTGTCAAAGCTGATAAAACCTGTCAGGCTTTCCTGGGATGTGCAGCTATTTCATAGCAAAAAAACATCACCAGAGGAAGCACAGTCAAGAGCCATAACATGTTTGCAGATGGATGGATGGATGCTTTGGTTGTGTGTCTCCTCACAGCAACTTAAATGTTGAACCATTCCCTGGGGGCATCCTCATCTACCCTCCCCTGCAGGAGCCATTCTGCAACTTCCCTCCTAAGGCAAGTCCAGTGTGTTGGACCAGCCTTGTGCCACTTTGCAGATCATAACATAAAAAAGCCAGGGCATCAGGTGCGGAAATGTGAGGCAGGGTAATAGGTAAAATTTAAAGCAGGGCAGTTCAGGGTGTCCAAATGTATTTGTGTTTTCTTATCTGTCACAAAAACAAGTTTTATTTTCTTTCAAATGTCAGAAGTAATAAAAATTTGTAAAACAGCTTGAATGACAGAGCCAATGGCTGGTTTGATTCAGTTGCTGAAACAGTGATGTCAGATAACACTATGCTGCCAGCCAGTTCTTTTTTGCTTTGGAATGAAAAAAATTTTGTTTACCAGAACGGTTGTGCAATTCTAGATTTTTCAAGTTTTTAGGTCTAAGAGAAAACTTAATAAGCTCTCATGGAAAATATGTTACATGAAAGAAGACTGTTTCATAAATGAGATAAGCTCAAATATAACTAAAGTTTTCAAAGTCACAAACTAGATAGTTGGAGAAATACTTATGTACCCAGATACCTGTTCCTAAACCTTTGTTCTAATATTTGGTCTTTCCCTCTATTTCTTTTTGATCTGTCTGATCTTTATACATATGTGCAAATTTTTATGCCTATTCAACTCTCTACCCTTCTTCAGCTTCACCATTATGTAAACAGATACAGATTATTTTAAATTTATATTGCTTGGAATTTATAATGCTTCCTAAATCTAAGGATTCATGGCTTTTATCAGTTTGGGAAAATTACCAGCACTTATCCTTTTAAATTTTGCATATTTTACATTCCCTCTAGTCTCTCCATTGGAACTCTGAGACACATGTTGCTTTTCATGTCTTTGACAGTCTTATTTACCATCCCTTTGTCCCTCTCTGAAGCATAGTATACTTCTTCCCAACTTGACCTTGTAGTTCACTGATTTTCTCCTTAGCTCTGTCTAATCTCAACTCAGCAAAACTAGTTTTTCTATCAGTTTTGCAATTTTTCAGTGGGAACACGTTTGAGGGGATTTTACGTGCGATTCCTTAGAGACCTAGATTATAGTTTGTTCCTCTAGGAAGAAGTTGCTTTGCTTCCCCCAGGGCACCTTTAAATTTGTCACCTTGTGATTATGAATATTCAGGAAGATTTTTTTTCTCCCTCACCCAGATCACAGGTTGAGGAAGAAATGCTACTTTTCCTCAATGTTCCATTTTGCATGTAGAATAACCTTTTCTAGACCACTCTTTCCCTGGTGGTAGTAATTCAAAACTCCCCACTTTTTGGGTGTATTTGGTGGAAAACTGGAGCATACTAGGTCCAATTTTATATTTTGTTTAGATCCAAGTTTTCTATATTCTGTCCTCCACATGAATCTTGAAACCCACGACCCACATTACTGAAACTGGGAAATGCCCTCAGAAAACCCAAAATGTCAGCCCCTGGTCACTATACATATTTGTGTCATTATTTTTGCCAACCTGACCATATTCTTTATTTCCCTGAGATATCATGTATGATTTCAAAAAGATTCATTTGGTGTTAAAAAATTGCTATAGAAAATTCAAATCTTTTTAAAGAAAATATGTTAATTATGTCTTACCCAGAATATTTTGATTTTGTGTGTGTATGTGTGTGTGTGACAGAATTTGTTGTGGAATGCTATTTCTCACAATAATTAGAGAGATTACTAGAAATAGAAATCTTTCAAATGTTTTGAAGGAAAACAAGTACAGATATTTAAAAAAGATAAAAAAGAGATAAAACTATAGTGAATAAGAAGTTATTAATCTTTCCTCAACAAGAATTGACAAATGATAATTGACAAATGAGTAAGTTTTGAACCAAAAATGTCATGGATATTATAATTGTTTGATTATATTTATTTCATTATTGCATGGAATAATTATTGACACTTTTTCAAATGATCAAAAAATTTACTTAAATTAGTTAATTCTCAACATCAGTATAATTATTTTGCTGAACTACCTTTGAAAGTCTTGGCATTTATAGTAGGAACGTGTCCTTTCCATCACTGCTTTGTATAAAACATTCCATTGTAAATTCAGCAAAGCATTTTTCCCCTCCAAAAAGATTTTAAGGAAAAAAAATCTGAAGGCTGTTCAAATTTTATATATATCTTTCCTTCCAAAGCCATTTGGAAATTATTCTTGTTTAAATCTAGGAATATTCCTAGTCCTTCACACTTAGATATTCCCTTTTAACTTATTCATTCATTTATTTATTCATTCAAAAACTTTTTAACATTTACTGTGGATCAGAAAACATCCAGAAACACAGAAGAAGCAATCAGGTCATTTTGGGCATGGGAGTCAATGAACTCTGAACTCTGGTAGATGCCAGAGGAGAGGGGGTGGGAGGATGGGTGAACTTTCAGTGTTGCTGTACACAGTATGTGGGAGCATTTATCAATGGCTAGGTATTGCACTGGTGCTTTATCATTTGCCCGATAAGACTGAGCTCAGAATAGGGTTCCCTTTCTCAGAAGAAGATGTTATTTTCAGTGTGTTAGTCAAATTGCGATGGGCTTAAAAGTCACTTAGAGAGCCACCCCATTACATAGACATTGATGATTAATGTAATTTAATCATTAAGCCCTGTGGGGGCTGTTTAGTAAAAGCAAATGGATTTGTTCTTCAGTAGTGCCCACTTCAAACTTACTTTTCTACTTTATAGCCTCATTTACTCTGGTGCTTAGGAATAACCCTTAATCAGGTCTGTCTGGGTTCAAATTCTGCCTCCCATTCCAGCAAGTTATTTAAGCTCTCTGTGCTTCAGTTCATTTTCAAATGGGACAAAAATATTCTTTAACACATAGGGCTGATGTGAGGCTAAGGGAGTTAATAGATCCCTGTGTCTGGAATGCAGTAAGAGTTAAACAAATGTTAGCTGTTATATCTCCCCCTGTTTCATTTTATTTTCATGGTTGTCTGGACCATTTGGCATCTGAATTTGGGATCCCTATCTTTAGGACTATAAAATATAAAAAGACATGAAATGTGGGGAAAGAGGAGATAGTTAATTTACAACAATGACAATAAAGGTTATAAATAGAATATTATGAGCACACCAAAGAGTGCCTTTCACTTCCTGCTGCCGAAACTGTGTCGTGTTTGACACAAGAAATGGCAAGAGAACACATTTCTTAAAGTGCAAGGAAGAATATTCTAGAAATTCTTCTTATAAGAAAAAAAAGGCCTAATAATATAATTCTACTTTTCCTTCCTTCAGAAAACAGTTCTGAAGAATATCTTCTAAATGCTGGGCTTTGGAGACACACAGTTGGAGTAGAAAGGGTCTCTGTCATTTAGGAGGTACAGTGCTGAGGAAGGGGAGAGAAGGATTTTTGAGAACAGGTGATCTAATTCTTTCAAAATGAGGGAGAATTATATGGGTCAGAAACATAGAGAAAGGCTGTAGGTTGTGTGCAAATATCCAAATAGAGAAAAGAAAATTTGAAAGAATTTTAAAGTAATGAAAACTATGGTAATTTCTGGAATGGCAGTAGTTAGGTGAATTAGGTGAATCAGAGATCATTCCTTAAATTTGTATATGGCAAATTTAGACATGATTAGTTGTTTTACGGACATTACATTTTTTTTTAAAAGTCTTTGGAGCAGCCTAATGTAGTAGTAGATTGTATTGCCTCATTGTACAGATTAGAACGAGGTTCACCAGTTGCACAGATGGTTTATGTTATCAATAAATGGTACAGCAGTTCATACTTCTTGTGAAAAGTACAGGGTTAAGGTAAGATATGAAGGGGTTTATTTGGCCCCAACAAAATGTCATGTTAAGAAAGTTTGAATAAGGACATGAAAGAAGTTCATTTTGGCTGTTATCAATGTCCGTGTAATAGGTAAGGTCATTACTTATGTACGAGAGATAATCTGAACAGCCAATCAGTTTCCATACCTCTCATATCTTTTGGATCCACTTTCTCAATTTTCTCCAAGTCTGTCGATCTTGGTAGAAAACTCATCCTGTCTAAAGTTCAATGTGTAAGTGGAGGAGATGGCATTTCCACAAAAAGTATATTCTTCTATAAATTCCCTCTAATTTAAACTGATCAAAGTTCAGAACACCTTCAGAACGCTAACTAAACTTTCCTTTCTATTATCTCCTTCCTATACCTAAATATAATATTAATTTACATTTTTTCCTTGAAGTTAAAAATATGTTTAAAATAAAAGTTTAAAAATGTTTCCGTTATCTAAAAACTACCCCTTCTAACATATTTGAGGACAGTTTTCAAGCCTTCATCTAATTCAGGCACAATATATTTAAAACATTTTAAAACACTTGGAAAAATGGTTGGCTGTGGGTAAGCCTTTTTTCCCTGGTATCTGGTAAAGCAAGACTCTGTCTTAATTCTTTTTCTCACATATCATTTTATCTACTGAGAGAAAATCTCTGCTAACTTAGATGAATTTGACAAATGGATTTAGCAGATGAACAGATGCATTTAAAATATAGCAGATGGGTCTCCGTTTCTTAGGTGAGATGATCTATATCCATTTTATCACATTACAAGGAATATGAGGCTCAAATGGTACACAGAGAATTAGAAAATATTAATGGCATATGCCATAGATTAAATGACCTTAACATTTTATTAAAGTTGAAATATGCATTCAGCGTATTTGAAAATGTTTCTTTTATTGGTAAAAATCATATTAAATATAAAAGGATAAACAAGCTTCCAAACACTTGATATTTTTTAAGTTCCTCATAAATTATGAGTAGATAAGATTAGTTTCTGTATCCTTCTTTAAAGATGTGTGACTTTTGTGGTTGTTAGGATGGAATCATTTAAAAGCACAAAATTAAGAAGCTTCACTCATTAGAAAATTCACATCAAATTGTTAAGCCACCTGATGAAAAGGAAGCAAAGTCATGTTGGTTCAGTGAATTCTTTTAGAGCATTGGCCTCTTTTTTATGGCCATAGGATTAGTTCTAGTTAAAAGGACTGTCAATAGCTGAGGAACGCGAAGGGCCTATGGAACTTTGACAATACTACCTATACTAGAATGCTAATACACCATGCCTCCTCCTTCCAGCATTGCTTGTCAAAACATGAGATTAATAGGTTGCCTGTTCATTAAACCTTGACAAGCTTGTTTTCTGTGTTTTCCTGCTATTTTGAGAAGTTTCATTCTATCTTTAAGTAGTAAAGATCTACTTTAAATAGTAGGTCACTACCAAAAACATAACATTAATTTGGGCACAGGACTTGAAGATTTGCCAAGTAACATTTTTCACCACTGCTGTTTAATTTGTAATTAAGATATTTAAAGTATCTGGGGATTATGGCTAGTGTAGTTTTCAACAATGCTATAAATATTTAAAACTCCTTAAACATATGAGCACCACTGCTTATATCACACATTGTGTTATCTATATCAAAATTTCAACTTTAACGATTTGTTGGCTGACTTGCATGAGTTATGGTATTGGTAGACAAAGTAACAAACCATAAATCTTAATAGTTTCACAAATAAAAATGTTTATCTATTACTGTAAAAAACAGCTCTATGACTGTGGCTTGATACAATCGAACTGTTCAGTATTCTTTGGGTAAAAGATTTCAGCAGCTCTTAGCTGGCAAAGCTCTTCTCTGCTCTACATGGCTGGAGCTAGGATGTTATGTTCACATTTTAGGGCCCTGTTTCTGGCTACCTGTAGAGGCACCCAGTTTCTCCT
>JAVSCE010021401.1:0-45324 GCA_032199065.1 Smutsia gigantea | reverse complement strand
GAACTAGCAGAGAGAGAAATCAGGAAAACAATTACATTCACAGTTGCATCAAAAGAATAAAATACCTAGGAATAAATCTAAATAAGGATGTGAAAGACCTATACTCTGAAAACTACAAGACACTCATGAGAGAAATTAAAGAAGATACCAATAAATGGAAACACATCCCATGCTCATGGATAGGAAGAATTAACATTGTCAAAATGGCCATCCTGCCTAAAGCAATCTACAGATTCAATGCAATTCCTATCAAAATACTGACAACATTCTTCAATGAACTAGAGAAAATCGTTCTAAAATCATATAGAACCCCAAAAGACCCTGAATAGCCAAAGCAATCCTGAGAAGGAAGAATAAAGTTGCGGAAATTATGCTCCCCAATTTCAAGCTCTACTACAAAGCCACATTAATCAAGACAATTAGTACTGCCACAAGAACAGACCCATAGACCAATGGAACAGATGAGAGAGCCCTGATATAAACCCACAACCATATATGGTCAATTAATATACGATAAAGGAGCCATGGACATACAATGGGGAATTAACAGCCTCTTCAACAGCTGATGTTGACAAAACTGGACAGCTACATGCAAGAGAATGAAACTGGATTGTTATTTAACCCCATAATTAAAAGTAAACTTGAAATGGATCAAGGACCTGAATGTAAGTAATGAAACCATAAAACTCTTAGAAGACAACATGGGCAAAAATCTGAATATAAGCATGAGCAACTTCTTCCTGAGCACATCTCCTTTAGCAAGGGAAACAAAAGCAAAAATGAACTCATGTGACTACATCAAACTAAAAAGTTTCTGTACAGCAAAGGACACCATCAACAAAACAAAAAGGCATCCCACAGTGTGGGAGAATATATTTGTAAATGACATATTCGACAAGGAGTTAACATCCAAAATATATAAAGAACTTACACGCCTGAACACCCAAAAGGCAAATAACCTGATTAAAAATTGTCAGAGGATATGAAGAGACAGTTCTCCAAAGAAGAAATTCAGATAGCTAACAGACACATGAAAAGATGCTCCACATCACTAACCATCAGGGAAATGCAAAGTAAAACCACATGAGATATCACTTCACACCAGTAAGGATGGCCACCATCCAAAAGACTAAACAACAAGTGCTGGTGATGATATGGAGAAAGAGGAACCCTCCTACACTGCTGGTAGGAATGTAAGCTAGTTCAACCATTGTGGAAAGCAATATGGAGGTTCCTCAAAAAACTAAAAATAGAAATACCATTTGACCCAGGAATCCCTCTCCTTGGAACTTACTCAAAGAATACAATTTCTCAGTTTCAAAAAGACATATGCACCCCTATGTTTATTGCTGCACTTTTTACAATAGGCAAGATATGGAAGCAACCTAAGTGTCCATCAGTAGATGAATGAATAAAGATGATGTGGTACATATACACATATTATTCAGCCATAAGAAGAAAATAAATCCTACCCCTTGCAACAACTTAGACGGAGCTGGAGGATCTTATGCTCAGTGAAATAAGCCAGGCAGAGAAAGACAAGTGTCAAATTATTTCCCTCATTTGTAGAGTATAACAATGAAGCAAAACTGATTGAACAAAATAGTAGCAGAATCACAGACTCCAAGAAGGGACTAGTGGTTACCAAAGGGGAGGGGTGTGGGAGGGCAGATGGGCAGTGAGGGAGAAGGGTATTGAGGGGTATTATGTTTAGTACACATGGTGTGGGGGATCACGGGGAAAACAGTGCAGCACAGAGAAGGCAAAGAGTGAATCTGTGGCATCTTACTACAATGAAAGACAAGGACTGCATTGGGGTGTGAGTGGGCACTTGATAATATGGGTAAATGTAGTAACCACATTGTTTTTTCATGTGAAACTTTCATAAGAGTGTTTATCAATAATACCTTAATAAAAATTTTTAAAAATTAAAAAGAGTAAGCCCTCACAAGTCAGTAAGAAAAAATAAACTGCAAGAGCAGTCTGAGTTGAAAATTTTTCACCTTTGGAATTTCTAAATTAGTTATCTGTGTAAGGATCAATACAAATTCAAAATAGGAGGCTTAATGCTTCCTGTTGAAATTAAGGGAAGAGTTTCCCCTCTCTTCCTTTTTCTTAGTGTAAGTACTTCCTCCTCGCTTTGCAATGTATATAACAACCTTTTGAAGCCGCAGAGACCTTTTGTCATCTTGATAACGCAAAAGGGTCTTTCTCAAGAAACTGGGAGCCATCTCTTTGAAATGTAAATACCAAGGGAACTAGCACCCTGACCTCCCAGCTTCTGTGGGAGTGCAGGAGCCCAACTTTGATGGGCACTTTGTTCTAAGTCGCAAAACTGCCTCTTGTTATAAAAGTATGAGCTATCTGTTTTCTTCTGGCTAAACCAATAGGCTAATCCGAAGATCACCCCATTACCAGGTGCATTTAGGATGGACGACGTGTGCCAAACGGCATTGTCAAGTCCTCTTACTCAAGGACTAGTTATTTTGATCTTGAGAACAAGTCTGTGAGGGGTTGTATCTGCTGGGCCCTTTCAAAGGTGAGGTTTGTCTTTGCGGCCTCTAGGCAGAGTGCCTGGGATGTGCATCACATTCTGGTTTAAGGCACGTATTCAATAATAAAAGAGTTTTCTGTCTTTACTACCTTTGTGGGGAGGTTTTGAGGCCTGGGAAAACACTGTTTTTAATTCTATTTTCCCAATGTCTATAATTGTTTTTTGTTCGTTTCCTCCCACTAGAATATGAACTGTGTAAACTCAAAAAGCTTATCTGTTTTGTTCGCTGTTGTATTTCTCTATGTCAGCACACTGAAGGTATCAATAATTATTTGTTAATGGACAGACTGTCAAGATTTTTCTGATAGGAGGAGTTTGAAATGATGGGTGATGGAGGAAAACTGTGACTTCTAACAGAGCTCCTAGGCTTGTGCATAAAATAAAACCAAGGGAAAGCAAGCTGTGAGAAGTCTGCTGGTTCCACGTTCCTGTCCCATTCCTTCCCTTCTCTTTCCTGACTTAACAAGGATTAAAATCTCCACAGCAGGAGTTGCCCCCCACCCCCTTACACTGGCCCTTGCATAAACATTAATTATTCTCTGAGCTTGTTGTGTTAGATTATTCTTATTTTCCAATGAGAAAATTTAACTGGTATGAACAGAATATAGCAAAGTGGGCTGTCTGATTACCTCTGTAATCTGGGAACTGGGTAAAAATACCATCTCTGCTGCAGAATAACAGCAACAAAAACCACTCACACTGGTCCACTTATTAACAATTGCAGTTGATTTTATAGCCCTCACCCCATTTCATCTGTGAAACAATTCTGTGAGGTAATGAGAATAAGTATGATCACCCCACACTTGAGATAGAGAAACGCAGGCTCACAGGACTATGACTTGCTCAACATTGGCATATAAGCAGGAAAAAAACTACTACTAAGACTCTGACCTTTTGATTCCTAGCCAAAGGTCCCCTTTTGATTCCCCTCCACTTGCTCATATATTCTCCCAACACATAACAATGGAGCATGTGACAGCTACTAAGTCTTTCCCCAAATGACCTTGCTATGCAGTGTCTGGCTAGTTGACTCAACCCTATCGTGACTTTCAGCGGTTCCTATGCTATGTCCTCAAGTGCGCTCCATCTTCAATTGCATGGCACTTCATGAAGATGAGTTTGCCATTTAGCTGTGTCCCTGCCTTCAATTAAAACACAAAGGTTGTGAAGGCACCACAGGCAGGTAGCATGTCCTTCTCTCTGAGTCTACTTTTCCTAGCTGGAGAGGAGGGAGATAATTGTAAAGTAGGGGCCCTAAAAGATACAGAAAGATGGGATACAAAGAGTGCGGAGAAGAGAGAGCTAATTTCGTAGTTTGGCAAGGAGGTGAGAGGTTAGTTGGAAAAACAGGATACGTATTTGTATTCATTCTTCTTAAAGTTCTTATAAGAAGAAGAAGAGGGACCAGAACATGTTTTGTGTGCCAGGCATTGGTCGGGCGGTAATGAATAGGAAGTAGATGCCACTGCTGGCACTTCTCATTGGAGACAGATATAAAAGCAAATGAATAATTAATATACTTCAGTTTTATTAATCTTCAATAGCAGCATCAAACTACTAATAATCATCCAACTAGAAGTGGAATCCAAATAGAAATGAATAGAAAGTTTCACAAAATTCTAGAATCAAGTAACAAATGTATCCAATATAAATGCTTCTGAGAGTAAAGAAGGTAAATAAATAAGCAAATATTTGGTTTGGATTTAATGGAGGGGCTTGAAAAGTATCGAGAGCTAAATCCTTTAAAAAGTTTAAGCCAGACCCCAGGCTGTGCTGTGGATACAAAAACAATACAAGAGGGCACAGAGGAAAATGCAAGTAGCTTTGTAAGTGTGCACTATGAAGGGTGTGCATTATGGAGGGTGTGCATATTATGGAGGGTGTCATAGTACTTAGCAGAGCACTGTATGCTACGACAGAGCATACCACATAATGCTGTAAAGACAGAGAGGAGATATTTAAATATAACAGGGAAGTCAAGAGGGATTGCCAGGATATATGATCCTTAACTGAGTTTAAGGGGTGAACAGGAGCTGACTAGTTGCCATGGACTGACTATTTGTGTTCCCTCAAAATTCATATAATGAAGCCTTAACCCCCAAGGAGATGGTATCAGGAGGTAACTAGGGTTAGATGGGGTCGTGAGGGTGGGGCTCCTATAATGGTGATTAGTGGCCTTCCAAGAGGAAGAGGGATCTGACCACTCCCCCTCCCTCCTGCCCCTCTCTCTCCCTTTCTCCTACACCTCCAAGTGAACACAAAGAAGAGAGCACATGAGCACACAGTGGACGGCAGCTGCCTCCACAACAGGAAGAGAGCTCTCACCAGGAACCAAATCTGTGGGCACCTTACTCTTGAACTTTGCAGCCTCCAGAACTGTCAGAAATATCTGTTGTTTAAGCTACCCAGTCGGTGGTATTTTGTTATGGCAGCCCGAGCTAAGATACTAGGTTAAAATGAAAAAAAAGAAACCATTTCAGAAAGCAAAATTTGAGAAGTGAAGAAATCACAGATGCTCAAGATAGCATGCCAGGTTTGAGAACTGAAAGAAGGTTGGCATGACTAAAGGGTGGGCATGTATGTGGCTTAGTGCAAGAAGATGGTGCTTCAGAAACAGGAGCTCAGAAAAGCCTTATATGTTAAAGTGGAACATGAACTTTATGCTGAAAGCAATTGAAGGATTTTAAGCAAAACAGGACTTACTCAGAATTGCAACTTAGCCTACTTTAGAGGTGGGATACAGGGTTGAAGGTCAGGTGTAGAGGTAAGGAGAAAGCTCGGTAAGAAACATAATGGGCACATATTCTCTGCTTTAGGGGCCCCCCTTCCCCAGTTTGAAGTCCTAGTCAGGTGACATGGCCCAGGTGGGTAGAGGGGTCCCCCTTAGCCCCAGAGATGGACAATTGGTTTTGTTCTGGGCTAGACTACTACTTAGACTTCCCTGTCATTTAGGACAGCATTCCACATACAAGATATGCTTTAAAATATTGAATATGATTTAAAATAGCATGTAAGAGTAACCAAGTTATCTGGGGAGATTCTGGAATTCTTTTGGGCTAGTGGCTGTAATTTCTGGCACTATAACAAGCAGCATTATGATAGGGAAAGATAAGGAGGCAGGTGTCATCATTCAGTTTTCAAATTAATATTAACTGTGCTCTGCACGCCCAGCACAAAATGAGGAGCTGTAATCAAATTAGTAGAAATATAAATATGAATAAAACATGGTTCTTATCCTTAAATATCATACTTTAAACAAAGGAAAACCTTTATTATTCCAAATCAAAAATTTTAAGTGCATAAAATGATGCAAACAGAGCAACACAGTCACCCAGAAAAAAAGAGGTTGACTTGGAGTCCTTGCTGCAAAGGATCAGGAAAAGCTGTGAAGAGGGGTAGGGTAGCTTTTGAGTTGAGCCCAAGCCTGGGGTGGATGAAATTGGACAGATGGAGATGGAGACAATATTAGTATTTAGTCAAGGAGGATAAGAGTAAGGGTTGTTAATCCCAAATCCCCAAAAGAGAAAGAATTGCAAAAAGCATTAAAACTACTTGGGGAAAGGAAACAAGCAGAGGCAGTGGGAGACAATAGTGTAACCATCCAAATTGTAAGAATCAGAATCAGCCAGTGGTTCAGAAGTGGCTCTGGAAAGCAAGAGACTTGTACTTGGGGGAAGGGATGCAGAGTTTCTACTAAAAGAAGGAAAGGGGGAGAGAGGGGCCGGATGGAGGACTGCCTCTCCATAAAATGACGAGGATGTGCTGGCCACACACAGGATCCCTGTGAGCCCCAGACTGGAAATAGCAGGAGTGAGCAAATTGTTGGCAAAATGCAAATGAGGTCAGCAGAGACCTGGACACTGAAGCAAAGATGCTTCCACCCACAGAGAAAGACTGACTTACAGAAATATAATCATCTGTCTTCTCATTAACGCTAGATCCCTCTCTTGCTCTGGTGGCTTAGTTCACGATTCCTCTTGGCACTGGAAAGCAATCATATACACAGTGGGGTAAGACTTAGATTTTTTCTGCTGCTTTTCTTTTACCCTGATTTTAGCTTTGATGTATTAGAATCAGATGCAAGTTAAGCTTCCTGCCAGGTTGTACTTGTTGATGGGAGAAGGTCCCTGGCACAGTGAGCTTCCACAGTCAGCAGTCGTCGTCTCTCGGCGTCCCCAGCTGCAGGTCACCCTCCAGCTGCCCTGCCCTCTCCAGCCTCGTCATTCCCAGACTGAACCACTTCCATCCCCCATGAAGCACAACTCTTGGCATTCCATTCTAGAACTCCTAGCTTAAAATCCCACCTGGGCCTTACTTTGCAACACTGATAAACACCTGCAGAATGGAAGAAATGACAAACCCAGGGAAGCAAAGTAACATTCTGTGATTCCTGCTCAGCACAGTGATAGACATTCTACTTCTCACAAAACCTCTGCAAGCTAGACATCGCCAGGCCTATTTTCCCTGAATATTACTAAATGCTGTCACAGCAATCACAGAATGAAACTTGTGTAGGAAACCCTGAATGGGGAAAGAAATGTGGAGTGTAAGGTCAAATCCAACCCAGTGTAGGAGAGTGAATGAAAAGGAGACGAGAGGAGTGAGTCTTAAAGCCTCCAAGCTTCCCTCCCTCCTGGGCAGTGGCGTGACATGCCTATGACATGGTCTGAACACAAAGCCTTAGGAAAGGGCGTGAGGGAGACCATCAGGTTAGTCGGAGTCCTAGAGCCTCTAAGAGAGTCTCTAATGATGGTTTTTCTCACGGTGCAGAAGAACAGGCAGTCACCTTGGTGACCACAGCCACATAGACCCCAATTAGAGGTGAGTAAATGCAAGGGTGACCCAACTGACAGCGGCCTGACGGAAGCAATGCGTGAAAAGCAGAGGGGACGCTGTGACTGCTGTCATCTGGGTCACTCGCACCGCGCACTTCAGATACTCTTACGCTTAGCAGACAAACCTGGTCGACTCACTGGATGCTGGAGGCAGTGCAGCAAGGAAATGTGCTCCTGTTAACACCATACTATTCCCATATTGAATTCAAAATGGAAGGTAGGTCATCGTAGTTTCAGGAAAGCTGATATCACGTGATTGCTTGTGTAATTATCAAAAGGGACCATTTTTTTAAAAAGAGATATTTAGGAACTCAGTAGTGCTACATCCACAGTACCAAAGTATTTCTGAATCTGCATCTATTTATTTTTACTATTGTAATTGATTTGTTAGCTTCTTTATTCTCCAGTTATTTCAGTGTACTCTCTGGTGTTTTTTAAATTCTTGACAAATTTCCTCATAATTGTGCCAAAAACCATAATTTGGAAATTATTCCCAATCATCTCCAATGATTATGGGATACTGGAGAACAGGGCAGAATGAAAAGTTGTTATCTATTTTACTAACATAAATGAGGACAGAAACAAAAAGGAGCAGTCCAAGCCAATTAATTGCCCATGGAGCCAATCCAATTTCTTTTAAATTTTTTAATTACACAGGTGATTCAAGAAATATTCTTCTCATAAAAATTTCAATAATACAAAGCAGAAGTCTCCAGCTACCACAATACCTAATCCTGTTCCCCTTTTTGGAGGTACCCACTATTATTAGTTTGGTGTTTCTCCTCCAGAACTTTTTCTATGTGTTTATACATACATACAAGCAATCTGAGTGTTATTTGATGTTCATGGTATCATCTGCTTTCTTCACATATGTCTTCAAGATGTAATTAAGTGAAGACATACTAATATACTTCTTTTTTAACTGCTACATATCATTTGTATTAGGGAAACACTAGCTACTTTAACAAATAAATACCCAAATGTCAATTGGCTTAATATAGTAGAAGTTTATGTCTTGTTTGTCCTTCAGTTCAATGAGAGTGATGCAGGGCACCAGGGAGCCTTCCTCCATTCAGGAACCCAAGCTCCTTCCATCTGGATGCTGGCCATCTCCTAGGGTCTTGTGATTACTTGCATCCAGTCAGCAGAAGAGTATGGAGCGAGTACATCTACTTTTTTAAAGCCATAGCCTAGAAATGGCTCACACCACTTCCACTAACATTACACTAGTAACTTCAAGCAAGATTTGGAAATTGCTAATCGAACTATCCTATCACTTGAGGGGTTGTCTAGTTTTTGTTCTTAAAGGCAATGCTGCAATGAAAGTCTTTGCATCCGCCTTTGTAAGTACATGGGCAAGTGTTTCTCTAGGGTAGAAAGTGAGGTATAAAAGCAATGGCTCAAAGAATGTATACTTTTCTTATCTTAATGGAGACTGACAGATTGCTCTCCAGAAATGACACTCCCCATGCATACTCCTCTGACAAGGTATCGTTTCCCTTCAAGCCACTAACAACAGTAGATGCTATTAGTCATTTACATTTCACCAATATGTTAAATAAACATGATATCTAATTCTCTAATTGCATTTCCAAGATTTCATAATTATGTTGAGCATCTCTTAATATGTGTGTTGGCTATTTATATGAATGTGGATGTGAGTTAATTATAACTTTTGCCAATATTTTTCTTTGAATAATAGGTAGAACAAAGTATTCAAATGGAACTACTGCAGTGCAGTTTTGCCCGAGGCCATGAGACTTGGGACCGACCTCACCCACATCACAAAAGGAGTTGTGAGAAAGCAAAAGCAGGGCTTTCAAAGTAGCTGGCTGAGAACCAGTTTGGGGAGATTTAGCTGAACACCCACCTCTGATCCATAAAACAACATGAATAGGCTGAGAAAGGCTGGAAATACTAGGAGGGAATTATGGAGAGAGAGAGGAGGGAGTGTAGGAATAGGAGATACATATCTCTTGCTCAGAACAGTGAAATGGGCTTTAAAGATGCCTTCCCTAACCTAAAACTTAATCCATGTCTCCTAGAGCTTGAGGGCAAAGGGGCCTGATGTCTCTAATCACTCCTGAGAAATCTAAAGGGAGCTGGGAAGCCAGCTGCTCTGAAGACATATGATAAGGAGGCCCCTCCCCAGAGTTCCATGTAACAAAGAATATATGTGATTTCCCTGGACCAGAGGTGGTCTCTGCAAAGGGAAGAGCTGACTGGATTTATTAAGATTTATTGTCTTAAAACCTGTTTCAAAGGCCACTTGGAGACAAAGTGATCCTAGTAGAGAGAAACTGGAAGTGCATTGCTACATGTCTAACGGCTGAGGAAGGAACAAGCAGCAGCTTGCCTGAAGGATTCATTTATAGTCATCGAGGTGAACAGCAGGAAAGCACACCTCAGTGAGGGGGTGAGAGCGTCTCCCAAAACTCTACAAATGTGCCCCACACTGTGCTGGCGCCAACACATGACAGTATCAGTCAGCAAGACATATATCCACATACCTCTTACCTCCCATCCTTGCCCTAATGTCAACACTGGAGGAGCCATGCACCCTAGTAAGGGCAAGAGGAGGAAAGCACCGGGTGAGAACCTGGCGTCATGGGGAAGGATGACGCCCCAACTCCTGGGTCAGCTGACTCTGAGGTTTATCTTCCCTATCATCTGTCCCAGTTAAAAATCTTGGATAAAAGAAGGAAACCAGGTGAACAAAGCAGGAGGCTCTTCCAAATTTGCCAAATCAAGTTGTAACATTAAATTTGTGCCAAACTGTGAAGTGTGCTGGATCTCATGAGATGCAGTGGCAGTAACGAGAGGAGACAACACAGTCCGTTTGTAGCAGTGATGGGGGCGCGGAGAGAACAAAGGGCAGCTGGCTGCTCCCAGAGAGGGAAGAGGCCACACGCTGTGTTGGCTTCTCAGGGAGGCTCTTTCTGCCTGATCTGCCTCTAGGTTCTCTAAGAAAAAGAGAGAAAGAATTTACCTTAACCTAGGAGATCAGAATTTCCAAGAAACAGCAGTATTGACGATTATCTGAATTTAGTGGACACATAGTATCTGCCTATGTTACATACCCTTTCAGCTTTAGTGTCTTTAAGTGAGTTAATACTTTTAAACTAGGAATGTGTCCAGCATACAGCAAATGCACAATAAAAGAGATTATCATCATTTTTATTATTATGAAAAGTAATCCGATTCTGTAGAAACAGCACCTGTCTGTGCCTGGTTCCTCACGGCTTACATGGTCACTGAGGGGTGATGCACCTTCTATTTTGTTAAACAAAAATTGTCATTGTTGAGTCTCCTGGGAAAAGAGAGTGACTGTGTGTGTGCGTGTGTGTGTGTGTATGTGCACAGAATTTCAAATGATGACTGATGTAAATCAGATGACACCACATTATCAAAACAGAACCTATAATCCTGCAAGGTAGAGGCTGTCACATTCCTGTGAGAGCCAGGTCCTGACGCTACCATCACACCTTCAAGCCATCTATTCTTCCCTCGTAACTCTGTTTAAAATAGCCATGAAGGGGTGGATATAAAGTAAAGCGAGCTGGAAGGAGCTTTACTGTGGGTACGAGTGGCCAGGGCATAATAACCCCGGGCAGGGGAAAACAATCCAAAGCAAGGAGATTACAGTGGTACCAAAATAGACGGGTGCAGGGGATTGACAGTTGCCAACTAATCATGAGTTTTTGGCAATTGATAGCATGAAAACCCAACTCTACTTAGAGTCACGGTTCTCCGGGAGAAGGATCCTGACAGAGAGGGCTCGCAATGGCTGCCGGCTCCAGGGGCAACTTGGAGTAGATGGGCAATGCCAGGAACAAGAAGCCTGACAGATGGGCTGCCGAGGATTTGTTGTGTGCACTTGCTCTGGCACTTTGGTAAAAAATATATATATATACTTTGGTAGAAAAAAAAAACTGGTAAGAAAGATCCCTTGGAAACCTCAAAGCCTAATTGGGATCACTTTATCTAAATAAAGAGAAATGACACTGATCTATTTAGTACTGTCCATTTTCAGAAAAGTCGTAATAATCAGTGTAGTCACCTCATCTTGGCAGTTCAGAAAAATCCTTAAGATGCCAGAAACTTGCTCTTAGAAACAGGACTTCCTGGAAACCTCACATATAGGAAGCTAAATATTTCCCATCTGTGTTTAGGAGGCAAGTATCATGGGGAGAAGCAACGAAGGCACCAGCCTCTACTAAACTAATTCTAGCAGACTCATTAACAGGCACATAGTACATGCACCCTTAATATCAATGTCCCACATGTACCATTTGACCCTAAAGGCTATATTTCTTAATATTTTATAATTTTCAACATAAACTTGCTATCAGACAATTGATAGGTGGTGACAAATTTCTCACAGTTTGCAGCTGGAGAAATTGGCTATTCTTACTCAGTGAATGAACAGGTGATCAGAAGAGATCCTGTGTCTCCCGATCAATGTGTGCTGAAAGAAGACTCTCTTGCTTTCTTCTTTATGGGCTGGAATTCTGCCCAGTTAGAGGCCCAGCAAAAGCAAGACCAAGGTATAGACGGTGTAGACAGTGGAGGAAATGGGCCTGCTGATCTTTGCACATGGACTAGAAGTGGTCAAACAAAGTGTGGCACAACCTTTGTGTCCTTTCTACGAGCTCCCCAGCCAGACCGTGTTATCAGATATAGACAGCAAGTTTAGCGCAGCAATGCCATTAGGTTACCCATCACATAATCTCCAGCAGATTTTTTGTGACTGTTCAACAGATATTTTTTGAAAAAAAGGAGGAGGGAAGGAGCTAAGAGGGAGAAATAGATGGAAGGGGGAGAAAGGAAAAAAGAAAGGTTAGATTGCCTTTGAAATCACCTAGTGCTACTCTCTTATTTTGCAAATGAGTCACTGAGGCCTACAGAAGTTGAACAAAGAGAGAGCAAGTGTGCCCAGGTTACTGCTGTGCAGCTCCAAACATGTGCAGCAGAGCAGTGCTTTTGAAAAACAGAAGCTAGGAAATAGATGGAAGGATGGAAATGTGCCATAAATAACAGCATTACATTGACTAAATGATAGTCTGTTTTATGTAAAATGTTGGTAAAAGTTATATTAAAAAAAGAAATGAGCATCTCTGCATACTGTGGACTGAATGTATCCCCCCCAGATGTTGAAGCCCTAACGCCATGTGATGGCGTTTGGAGACAGGACCTTTGGGAGATGATGCGAGTTAGATGAGGTTAGCGGGATGGGGCCCTGGTCTGATAGATGCCCCTAAAATGTGCTGCCCATGTAAGAAAAGACACCAGAGAGCTCTCTTGCAATCTCTCTCTCTCTCTCTCTCTCTCTCTGGGCACTGTGAGTCGTGAGAAGGCAGCCTTCTGAAAGCCAGGAAGAAAGCCTTCACAAGAACCCAAATGCTGACACCCTGACGTTGGACATCCAGCTTCCAGAACTGGGAAAAAATACCTTTCTGTTAACCCTCACCCCCCTCCTTTGTTATGGCAGCCCAAGCTAGGACACATACATCTGTGGAATTCAACCCTAGGAAAACAACAGTCTTTTTTTCTGCCACAGTCTTATCCCATCTGGAATAACCTTTCTCATATCCTCCCTCCCTACCATGTGCCCATACACACATTCCTGTTAAAACTGCACACATTCTTGGTGGCCCAGTTTCACTGCCATATAGAACTTCCCAGATCCTATCCCTATGAAAATGAATCTGCCTCTTGGCTTCCCCAAGTCTAAGGTATTGTAGAATTGTTACCTTTTATTAGATCTACAGGCTGTTCAGCAATCTGTCTTTCTATAACCCTCACAAGGCTTTGAGCTGCAGGAAGGCAAGGGTCTGGCTGCCATTCGTCTTTTATGCCTTGTCCTGCCTAACATGTGTCTGACTCCAACTTCTCAATAAATATCTGCTAAATTTAATGGAACCAACTATTGACCATTACTTAGTCCCTAGATGGGCCTCTTCCCAGCCAGTAGAAAGAGACCAGTAGGTCCCAACAGGGTTAGTATAAAGCCTTTCCTCCTCGAAGATTTAAGAAGTGGCTTGCAGACTCCACCAGCCTTCTGAGCATGAAGAAATCGATGAAAACAAATGGTGTTGTCAAAGGGCCAGGTCACAGGGGAGTGCACATATTGGAAGCACCAGGAGATGGTCTGCTGATATGGGCCCACAGCTGATCAAAGCCACCTCCACCCAGCCCTCTGCATGCAGCCAGGTCAGGCTCAGGCAGACAGCAGCTTGCTGATTTCTGTCCTCATGCCTACAATGATGTCTGTGTCTGTCAATAAGCAGAGGAAGGGTGAATTATCTCAGAGCTGGGCTGTAAGGCATAGAGAGGAACAAATGCCACTTGTACTCCTACAAGATAAGGGAGAAAGAGAAGTGCCAAAGCAAGAATAAAAGACTGGCAAGCCAGGGGTGCATAAATGAGCTGTGCTCCATCCATGCAAAGAAGGAAGATGGAGAATGACTCACTGCATGTGGAATGCTTGACTCATTTTAATCCCTAGAGGCAGATAGAACTATCTAGCATTAAAATGTGAGGTGGGCATATCAGTAGCCTTGCAGTATATACTTTAATATGCTGGTTAAGAATCAGAGCCCGGAACTGAATTATAATCTCCGAAACAGTCTAATCAGTGCTTGTAGTGAGGTGCGGTGATCCATGACAAACCTCCCCTGAGTATCCCATTACTTCGCCTTCTTACCTGTACCTCCACCTCCAGGCCCTCCGCCACACCATCACACTACCCTTGCCTCTTGGGAGGGTCCCCAGACCTTCTAGAACAGCCAACATAGTTAATGTGGCAAACAGGCAAAAAGCCTTGTGAAAGACTTGGGAGCCCTAAGGTAGAAAGGCTGAATGGAAAACCAGAGAAACAGAAGAGCAGGGGCAATGTAAATTTAAGGCCTGAGAAAGCTATCTGACATTCCCATTCCTGCATTATCTCTGCCTGGCAGCTGCAGCTGTTCACACACTTTCATCCCTGACATAACCGGTCCGTATCTGCAGTTACAAGCGCCCGGGGAGCACTCATCACTATGCAGCATACAGCCCGGGAGGAGGCACAGCGCTGGGCTTCTTCCTGCCTCCGAAGTTCCTCGCAGACCTGCCGGAGAACAAAGGGAGAGAGACACAGAAAAGCTGAGGGTCTTAAGCATTTGGATGCCAGAGAGCACGTCTGCAGCATGGGGACAGATGGCTGTGTCAGAACCAAAGGGGAATTGAAGAGGAGATAAAATGCAGTTGGTGGCTGAGACTTATTTTTTTGATCCGTCTTAAAGAAACACCTATTCACTAAGACCTCATGGCTAATTTTAGGGGTAAGTAAAATGCTAATATTGGGGAAAGGCAACTTAGGCCAAAGTATATGGGGACAAAAAAGGGAAAACTAAAAAGGAAAACCTGAATATTCTTTCCCCTTTACTCTCATATTATCTATCAGTTGCTATTTTGTCATCACTTCCTTGCCTAGTTAAAACAGCATGCCATTACATTCAGAATAGAACAATTCAATGTATCCTACTCAGATTTACATCAGTCTTAATAAAATCAAGCCCTCTAAACGTCTCAGTTTCATGCAGCAACTAAGTATTATAAGACTATGGGAAACTCTTCAAGTCACCCAATTAGAAAATTATATAAAGGAAAATTAATAAGAAATATATTAGAACCTAAATGTTCAACAGGGAGCTTGTTAAATCAATCATAAACTCTACACTTACTAAATACTATGCAACCAGTAACTTAGCTCTCTACTTTTGATCTTGTGATATATATCCACAAAACACAAACCTCATAAGGAAGTTGTCTCTGAAGAGTCTCTGAAATTTATAAAACATGTTTTTGTTTTGAGAGTAGGAGGCACCAATATTTCTAGCCAGGATCAGATGAGTCTTTGGGTCTACACTGTGGCATGCATGCCCATGCAAACTCACAGATGTTGACCAGCCACTTAAAACAATTAATCCTAATTCCTGACTGAGGATGGGAGCCCTGGTCCGATGAACATCGGGAGATTTGACAAACAGTACTACTTGCTTTTGCAGTATCAATTTCCCCTCTCTCTTTACTAACTGAAACCTGACTTGCTCTACTGTAGTAATTTGTTCTGCTAAAAAAATAAAATAGCAGTTAAAAAAG
Organism: Smutsia gigantea; assembly: GCA_032199065.1. Lineage (NCBI taxonomy): Eukaryota > Metazoa > Chordata > Mammalia > Pholidota > Manidae > Smutsia > Smutsia gigantea. Next base: position 29,793 of record JAVSCE010021401.1, on the reverse strand, counting down.
AAAACTTTGCCCACCTTTCTGGTGCATAAGTTGGCTCTGTCCTATGAGATCTAAGTGGCAGGGACTGAATAAGACCCCTTGGAAAGCTCTATAACAAGAAGCAGTCAGCCAGTGGCCCCTTTTGCTCAAGTATCGTGCTGAAGGGGCATCGTCATTCTGTGGCGATGAGGCAGCAAGTAGGTCAAAACCCACGTGCTAAAGGCGGCTGAGCAGGGAGACAGGGAGCACCTGGCTCCCCACTGCACTGTGAGCCACCGAACCTGCTCTGCACCGTCTGTCTCCAGGCTTCTTGTCATATACAAAGGAAAGAGAGTAAGAAGAAAAAATGTTCTTTAGGTTTTCTCTGACTTGCATCCAAGTCTATTTCTAATTTTTATAGGAGTTACCCATTAAAAACTGGGAGAAATAAAATCCTCCTTTCCCTTCCTCCAACTCTCAACAAGAGAAGCTGAATGAAAGTTTAATGGTTGGTTAAAATACTGTGTTGAATGTTGTCCCCCCAAAATTTGTGTCCATTCAGAACCTGTGAACCTGACCATCTTTGGAAATGGGGTTTCTGCAGATGTGATCAAGCAATCAATCTTGAAACGAGGTCATCCTGGATTAAGGTATCCAGTCTGTTATTATTAGAAGAGGAGAATTTGAATACTGATAGAAGAATGCCATGAGGAGACAGAGGCAGAGACTGGATTATTATACCTATAATAAGCCAAGGAATGCCAAGGATTGCCAGCAACTGCCAGAAGCTAGGAGAGAAGCACGGAACAAATTCTTCCTCTGAGCCCCAGTAGGGACCAACCCTGTCATACCTTGATTTGGGACATCTGTCCCAGAACAGTCAGAGACTCAATTTCTGTTCTGTTGCCACCCTGTCTGTGGTATTTCATCACAACAGCCCTGGGACACTAATACAACTGTTTACTGGCTGGCAAAGATGTATTTTTATATGTTGTGCTTCTAGAATGGGAAACTGAGCAATACTGAGAAAACCGAATTCCATCCTAAGTTCTGTGACTAGATAAGTCAAAATTCAAGGCCACCTGGAAAAATTTAACTATTTATGGGATTTTCTCCTATGGAGATAACCAAGAAAGGGGAAGAATCCCAGTCTTCCCCAGCATTTAAAAGTGGAGGCACTGGGCCAGTGGAGGCCCATAAGATGAGACAGCTCAGAATTTTTGGTGCACAGAAGTCGATCTAACATGGCAATCACATAATATGAATGATCTAAATAACCATACTATAGTACATTGCTTGCTGGGTACCAAACTTGTGTGTTAATATAGATTTTTAAAGGTATTTATATTTAAATGATCAAACAATCAAGAATTTGATAAGTAAATCTGGACACCACGGTCAGTGGAATACCATGACAATATACCCAGAAAATCGTTGGATGTAAAAAGCCAAGCTGGTTAAAAAACTGCATTTAAATTATGTTTCTGTTTGGTTTAAGGAAGAATATTAGGTGACAAATAGAGAAAGTGAAAAACAAAGAAATTGATAAAAAATAAAGTACCAGTTGATCTTCTATCTGAGAGAAGCTTAAAGTTAAAACAATTTAACCGGAACCAAGTGTGAGACTTTACTGATGCATCCAGATTCAAGAATGAGCCGCAATAACCCAACACTTTGCAGAACAATAACCAGAGACCATAGTTTTTGAAGAACAGGGCTGGCAAGAAGGAATATATCTCTTCTTCAGCATGGGTTTAAGTAATGTGAACTCCAACCGAATTAATGTGCATCTTCAGATACTCTTATGAATTAAGTCCCCCAATCCAAGCAGCAGCAGCCGGCCCAGCTCCCTGGTAGAGCAGTGGGCTGACCCCTCCCCCAGGAGGAATCCTACTCATCTTCAGTTATAGGGCTGGAGTCCCCCATGAGGCCTGTGTCCCTGAGTGTTAGTCAACATTGATGTTCATCTGCCTGAATTTCTTGACCACCAGATCCAGGAGAGAACTAACAAGTGAGAGTTCACTGTGGCTGGATGGAAGGTAGGTAGTGGGCTTGATGGCCTCACAGAATGAAAAAGGAGCTACTTAAGGTAGTCAGTCACAAGGACCCTTGTGGCCTAACCCAGGACGAGCATTATGCAAACACGAAGCTGCACAGTTCAAATACGTTAGAACAGAAAAGTCGGAGTTATAGCTGGAAAGCCAACAAGCAGAAAGTGTCCTAATGAAGGGATGTCAAAGGAAGAAAGCAGGCCATTGATAGAGAGAGAAGAGGTTTGAAGAATTCACCTGAACAAGATTCTTTTCAGCAGATAGAAGTTGGAGGAGAAGGCAACAGAATAAGTCTTGCTTGGATTATTTAGTCCTGCAGAGATTCTCTAGCTCTGGGCCACAGCCTCCTCCACCACTCTCTAATATGCATAAGGCCTTCCCCTCCTTGTGTGTGTGTTGAGGTCTTGCAATGTCTACCCTGACATTCCCACTACGACTGTGTGCTGGTCTGATCTCCTTGCTTGATTACATTATGTTCATCAACTACACTAAATGGAGGAAAAATATGAGTCCCAGGGAGTCCATGGAAGAGGCAGAAACAGATCCAAGCTCCTCTTATTACAGTGTGGTGCCCCCCCCCCTTTCAATTTTCCTCTCCTACATCTAGAGAAGTGCCTTTGAAGGATGGAGGCATTGTTATTGGTAACCGAATTAAAGTTCTTTTGTGAAAGAAAGTCTACACATGCCAGGTTTCTTATAGTTAATACAGATTGTATCCAGAGTAATTAAAGACTTAAGAATACCAGTAGGTTTAATGTAAAGAAAATACAGAAAATATAACCCAGTTTAGTCAAAAAAATTTGAAGCAATAAATGCCTTTGCTTTCCCAGATTTAACATACTCATTTGGCAATATGAGCTCACTTAATGAAGACCTAGAGGCCATCTTATGTAACATGGAATATTAATGATGGTCATACGTATCACCAAAGGCTGCAAACAGAGAGGATCACAAAATAGAATATGGAAGAGAAGCGATTAACATCAATAATTTGTACTACTTCCAGATGCTCAAACTAAAAAGGCTCTTTTTACCAGTCAAACTACGTAATTTGGCCGGAAAAACATATCACTAAAGCTTGAGACTAGAGACTATTTCTGGAATAAAACTTCAAATAATTCAGAAACAAGTTATTACCTGGAAACACAATGAAGAATGACAGATCTTGACTTTCTAGGCTCAGCAACCTTATGGATATAAAGGGATTAAAATTGAAAAAATTTTTAACTTTCTAATTCCTCTGCCTTATACTTCACATGCACAAAACAGGGTCTATAGGGTTTCAGAATCTTAGTTATGTTTGCCTCGTCTGTCTCATAAGGGTGCACATGGTTTTTCTTCCCCCAGCTCCTCTTTACTGTGGATGGCTGTCTTGCAAATGAGTTTCAGCCCCAGGAAAGTTTGCTATAAATTCACTGTGACCAAAGAAATTTATAGCAAAGGGTTCTTAGGGTGAAAAGGTTATACCCAACTTTATTTCCAGGTGGAAGGTCAGTCACTAAAATCCCGTTAACTCAGAGCGAGTCTGTGTTATCACTGCTGCTTCGGATGCAGCAAGCCGGTCTCTGCCTCTGCGCCCTGCTTCTGGGCCCCTCTGTCCACACAGCCGTCCTCTGGGCCTCTCTGCACAGACGTCCTGCACAGCCGTCCTCTGGGCCTCTGTCCTCGGCACTGCCACCACTCCAGCCTCTGCTCTGCTCTCCTGCAGCCTTGCAGCCCTGCCTCCCCTTCGTGGGCAGAGCCCTGGGCGGAACTCTTTATATTAACACAATAATGGCTTATTGCCTAAAGGTGTGGAAGCGGTAGCCTAGCAACAGGCCAGTTACATCATCAGGTGATTTAAGTTCAGTGAGGATCCTGGCCATAGGAACCCCACTTTACCCACAATGACTGTCCCAAAAAGCTGCCTAAGAGCACTGAGTGGCCATTGACACTGCTTCTGATGTCAAAGACAGAATACTCAAGTTCTGGCTGGAATGCCCTGGATCCCACCCTGTGCCATTCAGTCTCCCAGCACCAAAAGCATGCTCCTGGGTTCTGTGGGGCCAGGAAAATTCTCTCCTCACTTCTAACCTGTGGGACTTTGTCAACCAGACCACAGAGCGGTATGTCTCACATGTCTCAGTTTCCCTCATGTAAGGGAGTCCTTCACCCTCTCTGCCTGTAAACCTCTCTTTTACTCAGACATAAGCGTGTGAGCCAGGAAGGCAAAGCATTATCTGAAATAAGCACCGTGCTATATTAACCATCCTGGTCTCTCCTGGGGGTGCCCATGGAAACCCTCTTCGAACAGGCCACGTTCACCTGGCACACACACTCAGGTGATGGAGGATGCTGCGAGCCCCTTCAGTCCCCTGGACATGCTTGTGTCCTGAATTCCTCACGGTTCAGGCAGATAGGCAGTCAGCAGTACTTATTGGAAGTCTACCGTGGTCCATAGAGTCGAAGTGCAGAAACGAACAAAAGCTGACCTGGTTCTTACACTCACAGAGCTTACAGTCCAGCAGGAGAAGCACACATTATTCAAAGAATGACACAAGTTGAGCTAAATGCAGAACTGCAATCAGGGTAATAAACGGTGCTACAAAAGGGCACATACAGGGGAAACCATCCACTGCCGGAGAGTGAGAAAAGTTCCTGAGGCAGTGATTAAAGAGTTAAGTAGGTGAGGGGAGGGCGGGAGCAGTCCAGCCCAGGGAAGAGCAGGGCAGGAGAGCACCACCCAGTGAAGGAATTTGGGCTGAAGAATACTTTCCCCACACATGCTGATTCAGGTAACATTACTGACTGTACAGCACCGTTGTAAGTACTGATTAGTACTGCACAATTAATAAAGAGAGATACAACCTTTGATCCCAAATTGCTTAAGGTCTAGTAGGGAAGACAGAAAATTTGACTTTTATGGGAGTGTGGCAATTACCATGAGACGGTTATGCATGTAGGAGGAAGGAAGCCTCACAACAAAGGGTTAGGCAAGACTTCCTGATGAGAGGTCGGTGAGGGAAAGACGGAAAGGACGGCATTTCCAGGAAGAGCAAAAGGCATAAAGGCAGAACAGCCAGACTACTCCCAAATCCACAGGAAGTTCACTTTGGCTTATGAGAAGGGCGAGAGCTGGTGGGGGCCAGGAATTTGACAGGAGACGAGGCTGGCCAGGCAGAAAAATGAGAAACCCTAAGAGAGGCCTTGTGTGTAAAGTTAAGGCATTTGAAACCTAGTCCAGGAAGAAATAGAGAGATAATGGAAGATTAAAAAGAGAGACAATGAAGGATTTCCTCCTTTGTTTCATTTTGTTTTTTTCCCACTAACTACGACAGTGAAAGGTACTAAGACTTCAAAAGAAAATGAAAAACCCATAGTGACTGGTCCTCACTCTACTTTGTCATTTTCACAGGTTTCTGTCCCCTGCTGGATGTTAGCACATAAAATCCCCAGGTGCTTTTCAGTGGATGTTACATTTCCTTCAGTTTAGTAAATCAGAGAGTTTATTTGCTTTTATTACACTGTTTTGTGTTTTGATGGTCAGTAAATTATTCTGGCACTAAGCTAAAATTAATATTTTTAGCAATTATGTAGCTACATATGTGATATAGATACATGATAATTTTATAATACCATGGTTTATTTATTGACCATCAAAAATGAAATAGGTTTTTAAAAATTATAGTTTTTACCCTTAAAACAGCTGAACATCTTGGAATGCAGATCATTTTTCTTTGTATTTCTAATATATCTGACACATCCAAATACTTAACAGATGCTTATACTGTAAAGCATAATAATATATTAAACTCTCATGAACTTACTATCTAATGAGTATATTATGAATAAGTTGCATCTATCTGTGGGTATTTCTCCTCTATCTCATCGCATTCTCTCCCCATGACACCAGAGAAAAAGCACTATTCTGAATTTTGTGTTTCCTCTTTACTTTGCTTTTTAAAAAGTGTTATTAAATGTGTCTGTATGTCTAAAACTATTGCTTAATTTTTTTATTTGGGCATTATCTTAATGTTGTCATACTGTTTATGCTCTTTAAGGACTTCTTTTTACTAAACAGCAAATAACACAGTCCTTAATTATGACTTTAGAATATACCTTGGTATCATGAAAGCAAGTACTTCCATCCAAATCTCCACAAATGTCTTGGTTGTTCTTAGCTCTTTGCTATTCTGTATCTATTTTGGAGTCACCTTTTCAAGTCCATAAAAAAAGGTCATAATTTTTATTGGCCTTGTATCAATCCATACATAAGTTTTGGCAAAATTAACATGGACGTGCATTTTAGAAGCATCATTTTAGTAATGGTTAAGTGTATTAGGTTTGATGGGGATCATACTGAAGAAACAGAGAACAGCTAGAAAGCTATGTAGGCAACTAGATGAAATAAAGCAAAGGCAATGCAAATAGAGAGATTTATGTCTAATTAGGAAATAAAACACACAAAGATATACAGGCTAAAAAGGAGCATTTGGGGATGACTCAGGTTTACTTCTGGGCCTCTGGATGCTATTCTTTCAGATAAATGCAGAAACAAAGACAATGAGACCTAGTCTGTGGCATTTGAGTTCTGGTGAATAAGAGACCTTCAAGTAAATGAGTCTGAGATTCTGCAAAGAGGAATGAGCTGTATATTTAGACCTGTGAGTCAGCCATGTTTAAGAGGCTGTGAAGTCAGTGTAGAAAAATGTACCCACACTTGAGAAGAAATATTTGAGAACACTGTTTAGAGGGATCACAAGAAAAGAAGCCAATGAGGAAGACTGAGAGGAGTGTCCAGAGACATAATAGGAAAACCAGAGGAGAAATATGTTATGCAAGTTAAAAGAAGAGAGGTTTAAGAAAAAGAAAATGGTTAACATTGTCAAATAAAGAAAAAGAAATATACCCACTGGGTTTAATAATATGAAGTTAATTGGTAGAAATAATTTAATTGTTATTTAGTGGATAGAAGACAAATTGTTGTCAGTTGCACAGTAAATGACTAGTGAGGAAGGGAAATGGGAAATGTAAATGGCTCTTCAAGAAGTCTGACTGGCTGCAAAGGGTAAGGGATATACAATAGTGGCTAGAGGTGTGGGGTCAGAGAATTTTTTTTTTAAAGAACACATTTATTTGTGGAAGGGAGCAAAAAGAATATGAAGTGGATGGCTGATGGTCCAAGATCTTTGCCAAGTCAGAAGACAAAACTACAATGCAGGTACTGGGTAGATGAATTAGACTTTGGCAGTGGGACGGACAATTTTCATGGATAATAGGAAAGACTGAAAACATGGGCCACAACATATATTTTATAGGTGGTTTTGTGTTGTGCAGGTTTCTTGTTTTCCTGACTGATAACAAGGCAAGGTCCACACACTGGGAGAAAGAGAGAATGGGCAGAGGAAGGAATGAGAAGAGACTGGTGAAAACTACTGAAACAAAAGGGAGAAGCAGCTGACTAGAGCGCTTTGGAGAATGCCTCCAGGCAGCACGAGAAGTCCAGCTGGGGTTGACAGGTGTGTCCTGGCTGATGGATGATTTTCCCCCAGTAGAGCATGGTAACATGGGGACAGTCTGCTTCAGTGTATATCCCAAGGCCTGCGTACACGACTCTTTATATTAGAGTGAAATTGGATACATGTCATGTGATCTCACACTAATTTTATTGCAAAATTGGTATAGGCTGAATAGCAGCTAAGATTGCCACAGTTAGATCCATGGGAAGAAATGGAAGAGAAATAGAACAATAGCATATGAAAGGCTTAAAGCAAAAGATGTGTATGTAGGAAGACACTCTTTACCTTCAGCTGCTCTGGGCTCCACCAGAAGGCACTGACATGTGGCCAAGAGCAACAGTTAGTCTTTGAATAAGGTTAGCAAGTTAGACAACACTATTGCTAATAACAACTGAAAAACATGCAGGAAAAAAAATCACCATCCAAAGATGGATTCATACAGGTTGGTGATTAACCAACTCCAGCCAACAGATCAGATAGCCTGATCTTTAAGAAACTTAATAAAACTGCAGGACTTTTTGATTTTGCTCTTCCTCTAGGCAGAAATATGCCAAGAATATACACAGAGAAAATAAATATTCTTGAGCTTTTGTAAGAAAGCTAAAGCAAATGTGGAGTTGTAGAGTCTCCAAGTGAATGCAGGGATAGAGCTGGTTCAGCATGCAGCTAATATTATAAAGATTCATTACCAGGTGCTTGTATTAACAAAGATGAAACTCCTATCATATGACCTGGAGATTTTTTTTCTCTAAAATGCACCCAGGAGAATGGAGACAGAAGAGCATGTTATTATTTGATGTGCTGATAAACCATCTGTGAAGTAGTGATCCATCAGATGCCCCATGAGAGGCAATTCTAGAGGGTTCCAGGGGAGTGATTGGATACTTTGTTAATCACTGAGACTCTAAAAGCGCAGCTGTTACTGGAAAATGTGAAGGGTTAGGGCAGAAAGTTCCAGAGGGGAGCTGTGAAGCACCGGAACTTACCTTGTCGCCCTAGATGTGAGGGCAACGGGCATCTGCCTCAGTGGCCCAGGAGACAGTGTTGGCTGGGCTGGTCACCAGTCACCCAGGCTGCAAATTAAGTGGCTTCCCACTAAAAGGAACAGTGAAATGGTAGAAGAACGCTTCCCTGTTCATTTTAGTGAGGCCATTATGTGAACTTCAATCTACAGTGGAAATTAAGGGGAAAAAAGATACAAAAATGTTGAAGGAATCAGACCAGTTGAGAGGCTGATGGTTGGAGAAATGTGACTCAGGGGAGAAAAATGAAAAAGAAGAAATTCCTATGTCTATTCTTACTTCGCCCTGTCTACTTTGTTATGGACAAATGCCCTGTTCACCCTTGTGTCACTGGCCAGGAAGGAGCTATGCAGGAATAACATTTCCAGAACTTAGTGTCAGCTTTCACCTCCTCCTCCTGGAGGTTTAGAATTTTTCTATCTTGTAGACACACGACCAGCAAACTAGGAATAGGAGCAAATATCTTTCATCTGATTATAGGTTATGGAAAACTCCTACAACAAATGTCATATTTGATAGGACTTTCAATAGCGACATATTGAAAACTTTCCGCTGCCTAAGATCAGGAACGCAACAAGCATGTCACTTATCCCTGACTCTTTATCGTTCACTAGAGGTGTTAAGCATTGCAATAGGAAATAGATATATGTCTTAGAAAGTGTCTGTATCCATTCAGGCTACTGTAACAGAACACCATGGGCTAGGTGGCTTATAAACAACAGAAATTTGTTTCTCACAGTTCTGGAAGCTGAGAAATCCAAGATCAAAGAGCCAGCAAATTGGTGTCTGGTAAAGACCTGCTTTCTGATTCCTACACAGCTGTTTTGTTACTGTGTCCTCACATGGCAGAAGGGGTAAGGGAGTTCTCTGGGGTCTCATAATAGCACTGCTCCCATTCCTGAGTGCTCTGTCCTACTGACCTAATCAATTCCCAAGGGCCTCACCTCCTAATACCATCACATTGAGCGTAAGGTTGCAACATATGAATTTCTTGGAGGAATTACAAACATTCAGACTGATATGAACAATCAGACTACAGAAGAAAGAAATAAAATTGTTCTTACTCATAGATGATAAAACTACCGGCTTGAAAATTTCTAAATTACAGTCAACAATTTAATAAAGAAATTTAATGTTTCTCAATATAAGCTCAATATTAAGAATCAGTAAATTTTACATATATAGTAGCATATAATCAGGACTTTTTTTATTAAGTTATCATTGATATACAATCTCATGAAGGTTTCACATGAGCAACATTGGAGTATCTACATTCCCCCCTATTATCAAGTCCCCACCACATACTCCATTACACTCACTGTCCATCAGCGTAGTAAGATGCTACAGAGTCACTACTTGTCTTCTCTGTGCTATACTGACTTCCTGGTGATCCCCTATATTATTTGTGCTAATCATAATATTCCTTAGTCCTCATCTCCCTCCCTTCCCACCCACCCCAACTCCTTTCCCTTTGGTAACTGCTAGTCCATTCTGGGCTTAAGTCTGCTGCTGTTTTTTTCCTTCAGTTTTTGCTTTCTTGTTATACTCCACAAATGAGTGAAATCGTTTGGTACTTATCTTTCTCCACCTGGCTTATTTCACTGAGCATAATACCCTCTAGATCCATCCATGTTGTTGCAAGTGGTAGGATTTGTTTTCTTCTTATGGCTGAATAATATTCCATTGTGTTTATGTACCACCTCTTCTTTATCCATTCATCTACTGATGGACACTTAGGTTGCTTCCATGTCTTGGCTATTGTAAATAGTGTTGAAATAAACATAGGGGTGCATATGTCTTTTTGAATCTGGGATATTGTTTTCTTCAGATAAATTCCTAGGAGAGGAATTCCTAGGGCAAATGGTATTTCTATTTTTAGTTTTTTGAGGAACCTCCATATTGCTTTCCACAATGGTTGAACTAATTTACACTTCCACCAACAGTGTAGGAGGGTTACCCTGTCCCTGCATCCTCGCCATCATTTGTTGTTGCTCATCTTTTGGATGTTGGCCATCCTAACTGGTGTGAGGTGATATCTCATTGTGGTTTTCATTTGCATTTCCCTGATGATTAGTGGTGTGGAGCATTTTTTCATGTGCCTGTTAGCCATCTTAATTTCTTCTTGGGAGAAGTATCTGTTCAGATCCTCTGCCCATTTTTTAATTGGGTTATTTGCTTTTTGGGTGTTGAGGCATGTGAGCTCTTTATATATTTTGTATGTTAACCCCTTATCAGATATGTTGTTTATGAATATATTCTCCCATACTGTAGGATGCTTTTTTGTTCTGCTGATGTTGTCCTTTGCTGTACAGAAGATTTTTAGCTTGATGTAGTCCCATTTGTTCATTTTTGCTTTTGTTTCCTTTGCCCGAGGAGATATGTTCAGGAAAAAGTTGCCCATGTTAATATTCAAGAAAGTTTTGTCTATGTTTTATTCTAAGAGTTTTATGGTTTCATGACTTACATTCAGGTCTTTTATCTGTTTCGAGTTTACTTTTGTGTATGGAGTTGGACAGTAATCCAGTATCATTTTCTTATATGTAGCGGCCCAGTTTTGCCAACACCAATTGTTGAAGAGGCTGCCATTTCTCAGTTGTACATCCATGGCTCCTTTATCATATATTAATTTGCCATATATGTGTGGGTTTATACCTGGAATCTCTATTCTATTCCATTGATCTATGGGTCTGTCCTTGTGCCAGTACCAAATTGCCTTGATTACTGTGGCTCTGTAGTAGAGTATGAAGTTGGGGAGCATAATTCCCCAGTTTATTCTTCCTTCTCAGGAGTTCTTTGGCTATTCTGGGTCTTTTGTGGTTCCGTATGAATTTTAGAACTATTTGTTCTAGTTCGTTGAAGAAGGCTGTCAGTATTTCAATAGGGATTACATTGAATCTGTAGATTGCTTTAGGCAGGATGGCCATTTTGACAATATTAATTCTTCCTACCCATGAGCGTGTGATGTATTTCCATTTATTGGTGTCTTATTTCTCTCCAGAGTTTCCTGTAGTTTTCAGGGTATAGGTCTTTCACATTCTTGGTTTAGTTTATTCCTAGGTATTTTATTTTTTTGATGCAGTTGTGAATGGAATTGTTTTCCTGATTTCTCTTTCTGCTAGTTCATTGTTATTATATAGGTATGTAACAGATTTCTGTGTATTAATTTTGTATGCTTCAAATTTGTTGAACTCAGATATTAGTTCTAATCGTTTTGGAGTGGATTCTTTAGGTTTCTTATGTACAATATCATGTCATCTGCAAACAGTGACAGTTTAACTTGTTCCTTGCTAATCTGGATGCCTTTTATTTCTTTGTGTTGTCTGATTGCCATGACTAGGACCTCCAGTACTATGTTTAATAGAAGTGGGGAGAGTGGGCATCCTTGTTTTGTTCCTGATCTTAGGTGAAATGCTTTCAGCGTCTCTCTGTTAAGTATGATGTTGACTGTGTGTTTGTCATATATGGCCTTTATTATGTTGAGGTACTTGCACTCTATACCCATTTTGTTGAGAGTTTTTATCATGAATGGATGTTGAATTTTGTCAAATGCTTTTTCGGCATCTATGGAGATGATCATGTGGTTTTTGTCCTTCTTTTTGTTGATGTGGTGGATGATGTTGATGGATTTTCGAATGTTGTACCATCCTTGAATCCCTGGGATAAATCCCACTTGATCATGATGTATGATCTTTTGATGTATTTTTTAATTCAGTTTGCTAATATTTTGTTGAGTATTTTTGCATCTATGTTCATCAGTGATATTGGTCTGTAATTTTCTTTTCTGTTGAGTCTTTGCCTGGTTTTGGCATTAGAGTGATGCTGGCTTCATAGAATGAGTTTGGAAGTATTCCCTCCTCTTCTACTTTTTGGAAAACTTTAAGGGGGATGGATACTAGGTCTTTTCTAAATGTCTAATAAAATTCAGCCGTGAAGCTATCTGGTCTGGGAGTTTTGTTCTCGGGTAGTTTTTTGATTACCAATTCAATTTCATTGCTTGTAATTAGTCTGTTCAGATTTTCTGTTTTATTGTTTGCCTGAAATATCTTTTTGCATCCCTTCACTTTTGTGTGTCTTTGGGATTGAAGTAAGTCTCTTGTAGGCAGCATATAGACAGGTCTGGCTTTTTTTTGCATTCAATCAGGACTTTTTTTTTAATCAGAACTTTTATAATAGCATCAAAAACCTCAAATGCCTAGCAATAGTTAAAAGAAAGATGTATAAAACTTCCACATATAAAAGTGAAAGAAATTTAAGAACACTTAAATACATAAAAGGATGTATCTATCACATTTATGGATTGAATATCCATTATGCTAAAACTTCATTTTTTCCCAAACTGATTCAGTACAATCCCAATTAAAATTCCAGCTTCCTTTGTGGAAATGGCAATAGCTAAGAATAAGAAAGGCTACCTTGAAGAAGAACGAAAAAATGAGAGGGCTTATAGGACATTGTAAGACATAAAGCTTCAGTAATTAAGGGAGCATTATTTTGGCACATGGGTAGACAATTAAACAACAGTGAAACAGAATAGAGAACCCAGAATTAGACTCATATTACACAGTCTTCTGATATTTGACAGAAGTTCAATACAATACAGTGGGGAAAGGATGGTCTTTTCAATGAATAACACCAGATCAATTGCACATACATTTGGGAAAAAAATGCACCTTTACCCCACTATACAACGTACTCAAAAATCTATCCCAGATAGATTGTGCATCTATATGTAAAAGGCAAAACAATGATTCTAGAATATATAGGGGAATATTGTCGAGCCCATGGGACCAGCAAAGATTTATTAAACAAGACACAAGGAAATTACTAGCCATAATAAAAGATACTGAAGAATTGGACTGGTTGAGAACTATGTGGCAGTAACTAGTAAAGCTGTATGTGTTCATATTCTACGAACCAGAATTCTACTCCTTGAGGCATACTCAACAGAAATGTGTACATATGTGTACCAAACACATGTACATAATGCTCTGAAATCATTTTTCATATTTGACCCAAACTGGAAATAACCAAAATGTCATAGACAATAGAATTAATTAGTAAGTGTGGTATATTCCTGTAATGGAATATTATAGAACAATGATAAATAAAATTACCACTACCTGCTGTCACTTGGTTGAATCTTATAGACATAATGTTGAGAAAAAGAAGCCAGACACGAAAGAGTACATATTATGAAAACCCAGAAATATGTTAAACCAATATATTTGTATAGAAGACAGAATAGTAGTTCACTTATAAGAGGTATAATTACTACAAGTTGACATGAAGGAGACTGGAGAAGTTGTACTAGTTGTAATGTACTAGTTCTTGATTATGGGTATGTCTGTTTTATAAAAGTTTGTCATGATGTATACTGTATTACAAATGTATATGGTATTATATCAAGATTTATAGTGTATCATATATGCTTCATACATCAGCAAAAAATAATATGCAAAATAAAAATTGCAAATATATTTTTCTCTCTCTGTCAGATTTCAGTGCCTTCTTGTACTCAAACAAGAGGAATATATATACCATTCTTGCTTCCATAGAATTATGAAGATTTGAAAAATCCATATAATAAGTTATTGATTGGTGTATTGGGGTAATAGAAACAGAATGAAACATCTCAGTTCAAGTACTTGAATTCTCATCTACCAGCCTCATGATCTTGAGCAAGTCTTTTAATTTCATTAACCTCAGTTTCTTCATCTATAAAACAATGGCAATAATACCCCTACTTCAGTATGCTACCTCGGCCAGTCTGGAAACATTTTTCTTTTCACATCTGACCCTAAATTCTTGCTCTTTGTGAAATTTTTTTCTGTTCCCCCAAACAGTCTTTAACATCCTTCCCTGCTTCTCCATCTATACTTTGTACATACTTGCTTCACAGTATTAAATTTTGTTAGCTCCCACTAGAAGGGAACACACAGAAGCTTCTAGAAGACAAGAATGGTGACATATCAGTGCTCAATAAATATATGAATAAATGGATGAATGAATGAATGTCTGCCTATCTCTCTAACCAAGTGACTGCAACAATCTTACAGATTAATATGTACAAAAAGGAAATGCTACCCTGATGTAAATTACTGTATTCCAGTGCAGAGGAATTGTTTCCAGCTTGTCTTATTCACTCATAGAGGAATATAGAACACACTAGTTGATTTTTAATTCGCGACAATAACCAAAGTGTTTAAAAGATATCCTCAAAACCTTCACCAAAACTCATGAACTATGCAAAGACAGACAACTGACTGAACAAAATAGAAATCCAGTCAGAAGTGACAATAAAACACTTGCCATGGAGACAGAAGCAATGCTTAAAACAAGCTGTCCTCAGGACTGAAATGCAGTCTGTCTTCTCGAAACTCAGTGAATGGGTAAATAATGTGAAAAGGAAATCAGCATGTCCTGCTGCTATAAATGATGCAATTAGACTATTGTTAAACCCACATTTATGAATAGTGGTGCTGGCATGCCTCTTCAGAAAAATTTATCTTTTTCTTTTGTGTAGTAGTATATAATCAAAATGTTCCCCCTTTGTATATATAAATCATGGGCTACTTTTTGTTTTTGGTTTATGGTATACAAGCTAATTTTCACTTTTTATTTTAATAAACTAGAAGAACTCTAGTCAAACTACAGTGTGCCAATATTGCCATTCAGGAGCAAAAACACAATGTTTTCCTCAAGACCATTTAACATTGCTTTTCAGAATCCAGCACAACAGAAAGTGTAGGAGGGAGGATCTTGATTGGCTCCAGGGACTGGATCTGGGCTATAGAACACTTCAGCTCCATGTCAGCAGTTCAGATCCAGCCTGGAGTGAAAAGGATAAAAATATTTCCAGGTGTTATGTGCTTAAATCAAGTTTAAGCCTTGGTGTAGTTCCGTGAGGCAAAGGATCAGCAATATATTTCAGCATCTTGTTCACAGCCCTGAAGCAAGAACAAGGTGTACAGACCCGGGAGAATGAACAAGCTCTTTATCCCAACATTGAGCAGCCCTATTTAGGCCTCATTCAGTGTCCTATCTGCCCCCCTCCTCTGGTGCCAAGAAGATTTTCACTTAACATCTCTTCCAAACACCTAAACTGTTACCTCCCACTACTGGGATTCTGGAAAACAAAGCTATGAATTTATAAAGAAAATGTGCTGTTCAACGCTTTCTTTCTCAAACAGCAAAATGATTCAGAAAGAACAAGAGGAAAAAAAAAAGAAATTTAAATTTGGAATTCTAAACTTTCATGTGCATGGCCTTGAATACATAGTAATTTCTCTGATAAACTTTAAGATTTTGCCCAGGGAAAGCATTCACCCTATTATGAATGTAATGGAGTTCCTATAAATATGATACATGACCTACTAACTTGCATACCGAATTAGATGCTGGAGACATTGCTGAATCACAAAACCTCTTCCTGGATTTCTGTAAATACATCAGCTTTTGGATCAAAGTGATCACCAGCAGTAGTAAATCATATCAAACTCAAGCTGAATACACCTTATGGGTACACAGAAACATCACCAGGCAAATTAAAATCTTGATATATTATCACTGTTAAAATTTACCAAACACATTTTATACAGACCCTTATATTTTCAATATCACCTCATGCAATTCCTGAAGTTTTATTCAGTTCCATTTTCTGAGACAACCTTATCACTTGACCAAACTGGTATAAAGGAATGGTGGTTTGATCAAAGGGAAAGTTACTCAGAGCCCCCATCCTGACTCTGTCATCACAGGCTGCACAAACTTGAGCAAGAAACACCAACTATCTGGTCTATCTCTTCATCTGCAGAACAAGGGTGGGAAGCAGGAGATGGTAAATGAGGCATTCTGGAAAGTTCCTTCCAGCTCTGCATTCTAGAAAAGTGAAACAGGCTTTAAAGAGTCTCTCAAAAAATAATTTAGTTATTGTAAATTAGCCCTATAACCCTCCTCCCAACTTGGCAGGTCACCTGATTTACATTTTTTGTGTGTGTGAAAACAGCCAGGCAACCAGCATTTATGTACCACCCAGTATGTGCCGGGCTCTCTGTCAGACGTAGGCACTCTGTCAGATGCCAGAGTTATAAAGAAAAACAAGCTGCTGCCCCAAAAAGCTAACAAAACATTTGGACAGAAAATAATCTGTCAAGTTAGTTACCCCTGAGGAGGACTAACCCGCACAACTCAATTCAGTAAAGCAAGAAGAGATGGAAATTACACACTAGTTTTTTCTAAGGCAATTATCATTTACTCTGTGCTAACACAAGTACCATCTACTTTTCATAGGTGGTCTCCATGATATATGTCTATAGGCTTATTCCAAATCCACTTTGTGCTCACCTGTTTGTATTTCTTTTTTTTATCCATGTTATTTTGGGGCATTCCATGGATGGCTTTTAGCTGCTTGAAATCACTTTTAGAAAAGGGAAGGATATAATAAATGAATCCAGACGCTGTCAAACCAACACAAATGTTTAATTCCAGAAGGCTATGCACAACTTGAATTTTTCATAAGTTTAAAAAAACCCATCTTTAATATTTTAATCTTCTATTTTAAATCGACCTTTTTATGCTAAGGCAACACCACTGCACTCTGGCTTCATGTGGTCCTTCCTCGGTCATGATGAAAATAAGGAAACAGGGAGGCGGCAATAACCCAGACAACACCGTGGTAACATGAACTAATGCACAGACTCCGCCCTGAAACCGGACCAACAGGACACTCAAACCAAAGGCCAGAGAACCTGTCGCCAACTTCATACATCCATCTTGAAATATTCCTCATGCTTGTGTTTCCAATCATGAACCAAAAATTTCCTCATCTTTAAAATGAGTGTCCTTTATGGTAACCACCGAGGCTGTGTCAGGAGCTCTCAGACATTTGCCCTGCATCGTTTCACATTCCTATGACTCTGCTCATACAAGGATTACTGTAAATGCTTTCAGTAGACTACAGGCAACAGGTTCCTAGGGCAAAGACTGGGCCTGTACATTTTGTGGCCTTCCAACACCTAGGACAGCCGATCCTTCATCAGGATTAAGAAAGTATGCAGGCTCCAGATGACAGCTTGTTCAATCAGAAGCCTCCTCATTTTATAAACAGACCCTCTGCTCTTTCTTGGTTATCTTAAAGCAGTTGTTTTGACCTTCAAAGACTAGAACTAATTCAGGAAAATATGAGGGCATAAGAAATTTTTGTTCAGTGTTTTATGATGTGTAGGTGGGTTTCATTCCTAAGAAATGCTTTCCTGATAAACTAATACCTACCTGAAAGTGTGTTATCTTAGACCTGAAAATTTTTTAACTTCTCTGAGTAAATTCAGTAAGTGCTGAAAAAATGATGAAGTTAAAAATTGGTTTCAGAACTTACCCTTTCTGTAGATGTTATTAATACCAGGTCAAGCTTGAATGGGAAAGAAGGGGCAGAGGTAGGGATGAAAAGGAAGTTCCTACTTCTGCAAATTTTTGTGTTATCCAAGTAAGTTATGAATATGTATACCTTAATTTGGTCAAAGCAATGTTTCCTACATAATTTTCAAAGGTGTAACTGTCCATTAAATAATGTCATTTGACTCAGAGCAATCACCATCTACAGAGATTTAAGGCTATGTATACACGACTCAAAACTCACATGTTTTAAAAACATTTTGGAAGCTAAAAAGTTAATAAAATAATGCTTAAATGCTGATTAGAATTCAAACAATTTAATGGTCTAAAATAAAACTAAACTAATAATAAAAAGCTCTAATGGAGCTTAAGAGGGTGCTGCCGCAACTTAAGGAAGCATTAAGGTTAAATCCAAAATAAACGGAATCCGTTCACAGCTGGGGTGGCTCATCATCCAGCAAAAGGGAAATCCAGGGACCTGGCCTGACGCGGGGAGACGGAAGAGACTGAGCTGGTGTGGAGAGGCCCAGGGACCCGGCCTGACGCGGGGAGACAGAAGAGACTGAGCTGGTGTGGAGAGGCCCAGGGAACCGGCCTGACCCGGGGAGATGGAAGAGACTGAGCTGGTGTGGAGAGGCCCAGGGACCCGGCCTGACGCGGGGAGATGGAAGAGACTGAGCTGGTGTGAAGAGGCCCGAGTGAGGACACAAGCCTGGAAGGCCCAGCATTAGGATTCACACTTGGTGCCAGTCTTCCGGGGCCTATGGGATTTACTAAAGTTTGACGAGTTTGTATTCTGGAATTTATGGGAGTTTGGAGTTATGTGATTATAATCAAATCAAGGGGAGTAAGAATTTTTTGCTCAGTCTAAGCTCACTTTCAGGTCAGTCAGTACTTCTGGACCATTCTATTCAGACCAAACTGAGTATCACGGGGACTGCGGGTAGAGGCAGGGGCCAGTAAGATCCATGTTTCTGGCATAGAAAAGGACCAATGTGAAGCCAAAGCCATCCTTGTGGTCTTGGAAGTAACTACCAGGAAGCACTGTGAGTAATCAGAGGCTTCTTAAGGTCATGCATAAGAAAAGAGAGTCTATTTTGAGCTAATTAAACTGAAAATGATACTGTGGTTTTTAATCTGTTAGATTTGCTCGCCCTTTTCTTGTCTCCTCTCTCACATATAAATGATACAAAATCCTGCGTGTGTGTGTGTGTGTGTGTGTGTGTATGTATATACATATATATGTATGTATGTATTTTTAAAGGAAACAAAACAAAAGCCTCTTTATAAAAGTTGTACATACAATAAATGACCCTGTCGCAGGCTAGCATTTGTCCAATAAATATTTATTGAGTGACCATTACATGTCAAGGCTAGTCCTGACAGCTGTGAACAAGAAAAATGAAAAAAATATATAGTGCCTGACCTCAGGAAGCTTGTATTCTAAAGACAAAGAAAGATCCTAAAAAAAATAACCGTACAAATATGGGAGGAGGGTCAAAAGTTGGACAGACTATTAAGGGCATAAATAGCAAGAGAACCAACCTCTTCTGTGGTCCAGGAAAGGACATGATGTCCGTTGAAATCAAAAAGTGAGCAGAGGTTCATCAGATGAACAATGTGTAAAAGTACTTGTCTGCAGACTGGCAGAGGAGAGACTCCCCACTTTTCAGGGATAACCTTCTAAACAGACCACTGATTTGGCTATTTCTAAGGATATTTTAGAAAGGAGCAAGAAATACCCACATTGGGTTTTTTTTTTACCTACCTGGAAAAATTGATGTCAAGACTATTATGGTCACTGAAGGGGGAACAAAGGCATAAAATAATGTCTTGCCAGGATTCAAAGCACAGGAGAAAAAACTGCACCACTGTAATTAGGTCCTGAATTTCGCTTTCCTGTATTTCAAACTGAGGTTTCCAATACAGTTTTGTTCTCTTCTTGAAAGGGCTAATTATACTGATGTTTCCAAAGAAACATGTGATTGTTACAGTGGTTTTATTAGCATGTTTTCCAGAGAGCTGGTATGAATTAAAAGCAAGACCAGTTTCATTCAAAAAATATTTGGCCGTTTTATTTTCAAACTCTGAAAGTAGGAGCATTCATATTTATAGATCCCTCTGTATACATAGAGATGTGCAGAGAAGCAGCCAATGTCTGCCTTTGGCTTTACGTCCAGGGTAACTGGAGGAATTACTCATGCACAAATAAGTACGAATAGCTGTCTTTACAATCATAGAACAAACTTAGGAAAATACAGAGATTTCAAGTGGTATCAATGCACAAAAGCATGTATTTGTTCAGTTTATTAGATTTATGAAATTGTGCTTTTTTTGGTGAGACACACTCTTCAGGGAGCCAGTGCAAAATAATGTTTAATTTAAATCGATTGCAAACAACGACTGCCATATATTAGCATCAGTAACACGCCATAATGAAAAGAAGGTTTTTCTCACTGGAGCTTTGCAATTTGGGCAGGCAGAGAAAATTTTACAAATGAGGACCCTCCATGGGAAGTCTCGCTCCTACTTCCCTGAGGGCCGGATTTCTAAACTGCAGCTGGAGCAATTCAAGACATGCTAATTGTGATGATGAAGTGTGGAGAGGTGCAAATTCCAAGACTGGGGTTGAGTGGTTTAGGGACTTAGAGGCCAGTGTCTTAGTTAGAACTGCACTAAGTATGGTACAGACAGCAGCTATATTCACATGGGATTTCAAAGGCACAACACTCACATTCAAATTATCACTAAATACCGACAGACTCACAGAAAATTGTTAGCAATGTATTTAATCACCTAAAACATTACACACCATACTTTCCCAGTCCATTTTGAAGTTGAGATAAACACCCTTCTGATAATCTCAGTCTTTGGTTACAATAAAAGGAACAAGAAATTAGCAGCTATGGGGGCAGGAAAGAATGGCAGCCACCGAGGGGAGCAACACGTGGGGGTGAGCTGGATTTAATCAGCAATGACTAACGATATAAACTGAAAGGACCCAGCTATTCTAAGTTATAGGACTGTTTGCTTAAAGGTATTCAGGTCTTTAGGAATAAGTCAACTTTTGAACATAAGGAGGACATCTGTTTTTTTTTGCCTTTCCTAAGGATCATTGCCCATGACCCAGTTTTCCTTTGGGGAGCATCCTTGCTTTCACTCAGAACCACTACAGTGCATGCCAAGCAATAATCTGCTCCTGTCCACCTCCAGGCTTGGGCACTAGGTCCGTTCCTGGCCAGTCAGAGCAAATGGGCCCCTTGGCCACAATAGTTGTTTCGGAAATGTGCATACACACACCACATTGGATATAACAGCATAAAAGTGAGACATTGGGTTTTTGTCATAATTAAGAGGAAAGCTCTTTCCCTGGAGAGAGGGTTGGGGGGAAGCTGAGCTAAGGAGATGTGTTAGTGGATCTGAATACTGGGGTGACCGTGGCTAGATGAATTCTTAAGCTAGTTTGAATTGTGTTCTGTTGCTTGTGATCCAAGGAGTAGTGGCTAGCACAGGAAGGGAACTAGGAGGTCCCGAGTACCTCACGGGCGTGCAGTGGGGGCGCAGGGGGCAGACCACTGTGCTGAAAGTCAGGAGCCCCAAGACCATATTCTCACTCTACAACTAACTGCATGATCATACCCATCTGTGAAATTATAGAAAGAACTAAAAAGTGGAAGTCTTCAATGCTTCCTTAAATCAAAACTTATCCTAAGTTCCATTATCTGAAATAAATCACAATGACTGCAGCAACAATAAGAGTTCTCAAATGTGCTCTGCAGGAGTCTTGGTTCCAAATGCTTCATGTGTACTTCATTCATCTTAATTGTCACAAGATCCTATGACATAAGTCTGGTCATAAATTTCATTTTATAGAGAAAAATACTAAAGAACAGAGAGGTTAAAAAACTTTCCCATGGTCACACAGCCATCTGTGGCAAATCTGTAATAGAATCCACCTCCAGGGTCTGTGCTCTTAACCACTCTGTGCTTAAGCAAAGCTCCTCTAGTTGAAATGAGATGAGGAGGTTAAAAGCACATCCTGGAGGCTTTGCTAGGAGATCATAAGGCTCTGAAGAGGTTGATAACCACACAATTTCATGAAATATAATATTTATTTTAACTTCAAAGTTTGCATACATATGTGCTCAATCCTACTGTGCCAAACCTGGCGTAATAAACTAATCCATAAAAATCTGGAACAGCACTCTGAGGATGACTCTGTAAAGCTCCAAGGGGATACTCCCAGTAGCTCAGCCCAGTAGCTCAATCCCATTTCTGGAGCAGCAGGTTGTCTCAGAGGCAGCTGTTGGAAAAACCATAAAACAAAGTTTGACCTCTGTCGGTATTGCACCTCCTTCTTCCTTGCATTATTTCACCTGCAGGTACCATGTTTGAGGATATAGTCAACTTTAGGAGATGGGAAACCAAAACAAGCATTTGGCCACCCTTTCTGTAGACCATGTTCCCTGCAGGATGCAGGAGATTGGAGCCATGCGTGGTGCACGGAGGACTTAGGGTGGAGGAATCCAGTCAATAGCTGGAATTACAAGACCGGGCATGAGGAGACAGGATGAGGCTGGAGATTCTCATTTGGCAACAGGTAATTGTTGATGTCCTAGGCATGGTGAAATTGCTTACCACACAATAAAAGAAGAGTCAGTGATTAAAACGTCAATATTTAAGGGATGATAAGAGGAAAATGAACCAGGTCAGAAACCTAGGAAATTCTGGTTAGACAGCTAGGAGAAATGTTTTGTGTGGAGGTACAGAGTTGAGTTCCCCTCTTTTTTATTTTACTTTTTCATGTTCTTTCCTGAGCCCTCACTCTAATTCCCCATTGGCTGTCCAATGAGAGGGTACTTAATGTTTTTGATACATGTTTTATATACGGTTATACATACTTATGAAATGTATAATTGTTTTATGACTATTTGAACTTCTAGTTTTGATAAGTATTGTGTGAAATCTCATTGTGTTTCCCTCTTTTGCCGCTTAATTCTCTTTTTTGGGGTGTAAGAATCAATTTGGTGTTCTACATCAACTGTGTGGCTTCTGATTTTGATATCACACTCTACAGTTACGCCTGTCACATTTGAATTTTCCGTTCCCATAACTATGGGCACTCCGGTTCTCTCTGTAAGCACGCATGCTTACTCCTGCTGCGTATTACAGGGCTTCCTCTTATCTCCTTGAAAGCAGTCATCATGTGTACTTTAAGTTCTTGATCTCTGCTCCACTCATTCTGGCTCTGTGCAGGCTGCTCCGTAGCTGAGTCTTCTCTTGGTTGTGCTATTCACTGTTTGGTCACTTTCCCCATGGCTTTTTCTTCCCCTGGGGATAGCCACTCTATTGATGGGTATGGGTTCAACATGGGCTCACAGTCTGGGATTCCCCACTCTGACTGCTTCTGCTCCTCAGGTGAACCTGCGTTTGGGAAACCACTCCATCCCTCAGGCCCAGCACTGCTCTTCTCTGACGGCGTTTAGGCTTGTTATAACTGGCCAGAGTGGACGGTATGGGGAGGTAAAAGAGGGAAATACTGGAAGCTGGGCCAGTCAGCCTGTATCAGTGGGTGTTTTTTCCGAAGCCCACCCTTCTCCTGGGCTGACGTTATCCCACAAGCCTTTCACTCTACAAACTGAACTGGTGCTGAATGTTTTCCTATCACCATGGTGAGAAAAAATGACCCATTAGCCACTCCAGGCAGTGTGATGGGGAGAAAAGTGCATAACCATGACTCTCCCTGCCTGGCACCTGGACTTTCTCTACCTTTTCCTGTCATTTCCTACACTTACTTCACAATCACACTCCCTCTCACCGTCTTTGCTTTCATTCTTTAGCCCTACATGCTCTTGTACTTCTGGGGGGTCTCCAATATTGGGCTGTGGGCCCAAGACACAACTCCAGGGTTTGTCTCCCCACTAGATTCTGAATCCCTCTGAAGACAGATGCCGGGTCACCCAGACCCCCAACTCCTAGCTCGGGCGAATTACCGACAATCAAAACAAGTTTGTTGAATGCTGTAGGTTGAATTGTATCCCCCCCCCAGAAAAAATATGTTACAGTCCCCACCACCGGTACCTCAGAATGGGACCTTACTTGGAAACAGGGTCGTTACAGAAGTGGTCAAGTTCCAGTGAGGTCTTTAGGGTGGATCCTAATCCAGTGTGACTGATGTCCTTATAGAAAGGGGAAATTTGGACACAGAATCAGACACACATAGAGAGGAGACAATGTGAATAGGCACAAGGAAAAAATGGTTATGTACAAGCCGAGGAGTGAGGTCTGGCACAGTTCCCTCCCTCCTGGCCCTCAGAAGGAGCCAACTCTGGGGAGACCTTGATTTAAGACTTCCAGCCTCCGGAACTAGGAGACAACACATTTCTGTTGTCGAAGCCCCCCAGTGGGCAGTACTTTGTAATGGCAGCCCTTGGAAACTAACACATAGAATGAATAAAAATACAGGCACGGGTTGAACAAAAGAGGAGAAAGAAGAGAGTGGCACATGAGTATGTGAGGCAGCAAAGAATTTCAAGGAGGAAGGTATGCTCCTCGGGGTGAGATGCCCCAGCTAGCGCGGCAGCTGCAGGTGGCAGGGTGTCCTCAGACCTGCCGACTGGGAGTTCTGTTGTGCTTTGTTTCTTAATGTTCTCAATGAAATCAGTCTTGGTGGAGTGGCGAAGGCAGAAGGAGATAAGAAGTCCCAGAAAAGGTCAGAAAGTGGGTGGAGGATATAATCTCTTTGAGAGTTTGGAAATTACAGAAAAGGGAGATAAATCTATAGCTTATGCAGGATGGAGAAGAACTGAGTCTGTTTGTGGGGTGAAAAGAAGCCAAAACAAGGAAAGGTTGACAATACAGTAATATATAATTAGACTGCCTTTCCCCAAATTAGCCCCATGCTCAGGCAGAAACCATAGCACTAATGACAAATCCCACTTTCATCACAGCAGTGCAGGCAGCCCTTCTCCCTGCCACATCTACAGGACCTTCCCGTTTCTGTCAGCCCTCAGCCAACCCTTGCAGTTCTATGGGTCAGCAGGCAAGCTAACAGAGGAGAGGGGGGTGCCTCCTGGAGAGTGCGCTTTCCCCTCGCCTGCACGTCTTCCCACCCACCTCCTCTGGCCCCGGAAGGGGGGGTCTACCTGTGTTCCTTTTCTTCAGCACTGGTTCATCAATTCATGCCTGCTGAAATGGCAGCTAGCCAGCTGGCCGTGGCTACAGGCACAGTGGCTCTAAGATAAGCACACACACAAACACAGGCCCAGAGCGATCTGAATTGGAATACAAGGCCTTCGGGACCCAAAGAACATAATCCTAAATGGTTACTTGGGACGATAACAGCTTGGGGCTGGTGGTATTTTAAGATGGGGCACTGTCTCAGTCAGCTCCTATAACAGTACACCACAAACTGGGCCGCTTAAACAACAGGAATTTATTTTTCTCACTTATGGAGGCCGGGAGGTCCAACATCAAGGTGCCGGCAGATTCGGTTCTTGCTGAGGGATTCCTGCCTGGCTTGCAGACAGGCGCCTTCTCCCTGCATTCTCACGTGGGGAAGACAGCTCTGGTGTCTTTTTCTTCTTTTACGGGCAGTAATCTCACCATGGAAGCTCCACCCTTATGGCCTCATCTAACCCTGATTACTTCCCAAAGGCCCTGTGGATAAAGTGAAGGTTGCTGCGGCCAGGATTCTCACCTGGCCCTAGTCAGCTAGCTCACTACACACATGTGGGCAATACATTATTATTGACTCTATATAAAGAGCTCTGCCCAGTGCTCTGGGTGACACGGTGGCACGACTGCAGGAGAGCAGAGGCTGGAGTGGTGGCAGCCCCAAGGACAGAGACTGAGACGGCTGTGGGGGCAGAGAGGCCCAGAGGCAGAGACTGGCTTGCTGCATGCAGACTCGCTCTGAGTGGATGGGATTCTAGTGACTGACCTGCCATTGTGGGAATAAAGTTGGGTCTAACCCTTTCACCCCAAGAACATTCCACCATCATTTCTTTGGTCTCACTGAATCCATAGTGAACTTGCCCGGGGTTGAAACCCATTAGCAAGACAGGCCCCATCTCCCAATACCATTATACTGGGGGGTAGGATTTCAACATATGAATTTGGGATGGCACTTAAACATCCATAGCAGGTGCTTCTGTAACTTCCTTTAAATAATATTCCACACCTCTTCGATATGATACACAGTCGTTGTCTGTCTTTACTGGGAATTCATGAATTTCCAAGCATCGTGTTCTGACCTGTGTTTGAGATCTCAAAGGCAAGCATGAAAGCAGTCAACAGCCAACTAGAGAGGACTTTCGGAGTCAGAGATTCCTGCATCAAACTTCTAGTTCCCTGTATCTAATCACTTATTAACAAGTAGCCTGGGAAAAATCACTTGGCATTCCTAAGCTTCAGTGTCCTCATCTGTTAAACAGCATAACAATACTAGCATTTAAGGAATGTTCTTATGTTTATTAAGTGAGATGAGGCATGTAAAGGACCTGGTTCTTCACCTGGCATGGACATCAGTCTTCTGTAATGTTAGCATTTGTTGTTCCCAACCCCTTGTAGAAAATTAACCCATAAGGTAGTCTGCTCCACTGAAGTCAAAATTTTGTTAATGAAGAAAAGTCTTTTTTCCACATGATTCAAGATAAAGCTTCTCAAAACACAAATACATTCCTGGCAAATTTAGGTAAATTGATGGAAGGTGTGAGTGATTAATGGTAGCTTTATGAGAAGGACATTTTGATAAGGGAGAAACACAGGCAGATCTACATGGAATCACACTATTGGGAAAAAAGGTATCAGTTACAAATTCATCTGCTTGCCAATAATACCTGGCCTCTGGGTGGGTAACATAAACGCTGAGGAGAGGGTGTGGTTTCTGAGCCAAGGGCAGTGAGACAGGGCCCACGCAGCCACAGCTGTCAGAAAGATGAGTGGGTAAATGTCTCAGGAAAGCCTAACATCCCAAACTCCAGTGACCAGGATGCCACCATCCCTCCAGTGGACAGAGGTGCCCCTGCCACACTCAGTCCCTTCTCTTAACACTGGGTCCAACTTAGCCTTCTGCTAATCAAGTGTCTTGCCAATGGGTCTCAGCCCCAGGCAAGTTCACTGTGGATTCAGTGTGACTGAAGAAATTGACAGCAAAACGTTCTTGGGGAGAAAGGGTTATACCCAACTTTATTTCCAGGTGGCAGGTCAGTCACTAAAATCCTGTCACTCAGAGTGAGTCTGCATGCAGCAAGCTGGTCTCTGCCTCTGGACTCCTCTGTCTGCACAGCCGTCCTCTGGGCCTCTCTGCCTGCACAGCCATCCCACACAGCCGTCCTCTGGGCCTCTCTGCACACACGGCCGTCCTCTGGGCCTCTCTGTACAGTCGTCCCACACAGCCATCTTCTGGGTCTCTCTGCACAGTCATCCCACACAGCTGTTGTCTGGGCTCCTGTCTGCACAGCCGTCCCACACAGCCATCCTCTGGGCCTCTCTGCACAGTTGTCCCGCATAGCCATCTTCTGGGTCTCTCTGCACAGTCGTCCCACACAGCCGTCCTCTGGGCCTCTCTGTACAGTCGTCCCACACAGCCATCTTCTGGGTCTCTCTGCACAGTCATCCCACACAGCTGTCGTCTGGGCTCCTCTGTCTGCACAGCCGTCCCACACAGCCATCCTCTGGGCCGCTCTGCACAGTCATCCTGCACAGCCATCCTCTGGGCCGCTCTGCACAGCCATCCCACACAGCCGTCCTCTGGGCCTCTGTCCTCAGAGCTACCACCACTCCAGCCTCTGCTCTGCTCTCCTGCAGCCTTGCAGCCATGCCACCATGTCATGCCCAGAGCACTGGGAGGAGCTCTTTATACAGAGTCAACAGCCATATATTGCCCACAATTGTACACTGAGCTAGTCAACCAGGGCCAGGTGAGAATCCTGGCTACAGGAACTCTCATTTTATCCGCACTCCACCCCTCCAGGATTCTCTCCTCTTCTCAATCTATGTGCCCTCAGTCCTCTGCAATGGTCCCTCTGCAAGGAAGCTCGAACATTGTTCTCCAGCCTCTCCAGCAAAGAGTCTTGCAGACACACAGGCCAGACTCCTGGCTCTGTCTCTGACCTCTGCCTCTTTGGTCTCAATGGCTTGAAATGTTGCACTGGTTTCAGCTGTTGCCATAGCTCCAGTAAGATCCTATTTGGCTTCCTGTCTAATTTTCTTCCATCTACTCCTGACCGTATTAAATCAACCCACATCTGGGTCCTTGTAACCTTCATGGGGCCCCTTAAATTCTTCCTGTGAGTAACAGGTCTTATTTCTGTCCGGATTCTCGTTGTTTCAGCTACTGTACATGTCACCTCGCATTTTGTAATCGCTGCCTCAAGGCGGGCTGCACTGTCAAGGAAGATAGCTTTCCCATCTCTGACCCCGACAGAACAATTCCATCCACCCCTAAGTCCCACAGCCACCAGCTCAGCCTGAATATAGGGGCGGACCATAGAGTGCTCCACGACCTGGGGAGGGCGCTGCTCCTCTCCTTGGGGAACTTTCAGCTGCTGGGTCTTTATTTTCTTTACAACGACGGGGCGTGCTTTCAATACAGGAGTGCCAGTGCCTCCGGCATCACCCCTTCATCTTTCTCCAGCTCCTCCATTTCTGGGGCTGATGGCACCTTTCTCTCCCCTCCCCAGAGTGCCTCCTCTGCTACAACCTTTATCTTTTCTACTGTGCCTCGCAGCAATGCTACCTCAGTCTTCAGAAGCTCTCTTACCTTCACCTCAAAGCTTTTCAGCTGATGTTCTCATGTCACCTCAGGAGTTCGTCTTTTTCCTTGATGGCCTCTTCCTCCTTCAGAACACTTGGCAGCACTGCCGTCTCATCTCCAATGGCTCCTTGCTGCCGGCGCTCCCGTGCTGCCTCCTCTCACATCGATGCCATCTCCTTCCTTAGGGAATCCACAGAAGTTTGCAGCTCACATTCTTGTGCTGCCTCTCACATCAATGCCATTTCCCTCCTAAGGGAATCCACAGAAGTTTGCAGCTCATGTTCTCGTGCTGTCATTTCTTGGATCTCCTCTGTAGATGTTTTTAATACTGTGAGAAGCAGCCCTCCCACAGTCTCCACTGCCTCACGGGCACTCTGCTTCCCAAAGGATCTACTTATTATACCAAGGGTCACCCCTACAGCCTCAGGTGTCACCTCCACTTACCTCCAGTCCTGGGGTGGGGCCCAGTCCTCTAGGAGGCAAGCCACCTCATACCCATTCGGGGACAATCCACTGTCTCCCCCTTCACAGGGGCAGCCCCCTGAAGCACCCCTCCCATAAAGGCAGCCTGTCTTTTTCCTTGGTCAACAGTGAATCCTGCCAACTATGCCAATTGTCTTGCCAATGGGTTTCAGCCCAGGGTAAGTTCGCTATGGATTCAATGTGACCAAAGAAATTGACAGCAAAACGTTCTTGGGGTGAAAGGGTTATACCCAACTTAATTTCCACAGTGGCAGGTCAGTCACTAAAATCCTGTTCACTCAGAGAGAGTCTGCATGCAGCAAGCCGGTCTCTGCCTCTGGGCCCCTCTGTCCACACAGCCGTCCTCCGGGTCTCTCTGCCTGCACTGTTGTCCCATACAGCCATCCTCTGGGCCTCTGTCTTCGGCGCTGCCACCACTCCAGCCTCTGCTCTGCTCTCCCGCAGCCTTGTAGCCATGCCACCATGTCACCCCCAGAGCACTGGGCAGATGTTGGGAGCCAGTCTGAACCGCCCGTCTGATGGCACAGCCCAGATGCCTGGTAAGAAGGAACTGCAATGTGGACTTCTGAAAGGAACATCCCCGCTATCTCTCCTTATTATTATGGTGTTTGGAAATGTTGCTATTGGTCACT
>JAVSCE010021400.1:0-30582 GCA_032199065.1 Smutsia gigantea | reverse complement strand
CAGACATCTACAGAACTCTACACCCAAAAGCAACACGTTACACATTCTTCTCAAGTGCACATGGAACATTTTTCAGAATAGACCACATACTAGGCCACAAAAAGAACCTCAGTAATTTCAAAAATATTGAAATCCTACCAACCAACTTCTCAGATCACCAAGGTATAAAACTAGAAATAAATTTTAGAAAGAAATCAAAAAGGCTCACAAATACATGGAGACTTAACAACACTCTCCTAATTAATCAATGGGTTAACGACCAAATCAAAACAGAAATCAAAAGAATATATGGAGACTAATGACAACAACAACAAAAAGCCACAACTTCTGTGGGACGCAGCAAAGGCAGTTATAAGAGGAAAGTATATTACAATCCAGGCCTATTTAAAGAAGGAAGAACATTCCCAAATGAATAGTCCAAAGACACAATTACTGAAATTGGAAAAAGAAGAACAAATGAGGCCCAAAGTCACCAGAAGGAGGGACATAATAAAGATCAGAGAAGAAATAAATAAAACTGAGAAGAATAAAACAATAGAAAAAATCAATGAAACCAAGAGCTAGTTCTTTGAAAAAATAAACAAAATAGATAAACCCCGAGCCGGACTCATTAAGAGAAAAAGAGAATCTACACACATAAACACAATCAGAAATGAGAAAGGAAAAATCACGACAGACCCACAGAAATACAAAGAATCATAAGAGAATATTATGAGAATCTATATGCTAACAAGCTGGAAAACATAGAAGAAATGGACAACTTCTTAGAAAAATACAACCTTCCAAGACTGACCAAGCAAGAAACAGAAAAACTAAACAGACCAATCACCAGCGACGAAATCGAATTGGTAATCAAAAAACTACCAAGAACAAAACCCCTGGGCCTGATGGATTCACCTCTGAATTCTACCAGACATATAGAGAAGAAATAACACCGATTCTCCTTAAAGTTTTCCAAAAAATAGAAGAGGAGGGAATACTTCCAAACTCATTCTATGAAGCCAGCATCACTCTAATACCAAAACCGGGCAAAGACCTCACCAAAAAAGAAAATTACAGACCAATATCCCTGATGAACGTAGATGCAAAAATACTCAACAAAATATTAGCAAACCGAATTCAAAAATACATCAAGAGGATCATACACCATGATCAAGTGGGATTCATCCCAGGGATGCAAGGATGGTACAACATTCGAAAATCCATCAACATCATCCACCACATCAACAAAAAGAAGAACAAAAACCACATGATCATCTCCATAGATGCTGAAAAAGCATTTGACAAAATTCAGCATCCATTCCTGATTAAAACTCTCAACAAAATGGGTATAGAGGGCAAGTACCTCAACATCATAAAGGCTATATATGACAAACCCACAGCTAACATCATACTTAACGGCGAGACGCTGAAAGCTTTTCATCTAAGATCGGGAACAAGACAGGGATGCCCACTCTCTCCACTGTTATTCAACATAGTACTGGAGGTCCTAGCCACAGCAATCAGACAAAACAAAGACATACAAGGCATCCAGATTGGTAAAGAAGAAGTCAAATTGTCACTATTTGCAGATGACATGATACTGTACATAAAAAACCCTAAAGACTCCACTCCAAACTGCTAGAACTAATATCTGAACTCAGCAAAGTTACAGGATACAAAATTAACACACAGAAATCTGTTGCTTTCCTATACACTAATGATGAACTAACAGAAAGAGAAATCAGAAAAACAATTCCATTCACAATTGCATCAAAAAGAATAAAATACCTAGGAATAAACCTAACGAAGGAAGTGAAAGACCTGTACTCTGAAAACTACAAGACACTCCTAAGAGAAATTAAAGAGGACACTAACAAATGGAAAAGCATCCCATGCTCTTGGCTAGGAAGAATCAATATTGTCAAAATGGCTATACTACCTAAAGCAATCTACAGATTCAATGCAATCCCTATCAAACTACCAACAGCTTTCTTCAATGAACTGGAACAAATAATTCTAAAATTCATATGGAACCACAAAAGACCCCGAATAGCCAAAGCAATCCTGAGAAGGAGGAATAAAACAGGGGGAATTACGCTCCCTGACTTCAAGCTCTACTACAAAGCCACAGTAATCAAGACAATTTGGTATTGGCACAAAAACAGACCCACAGACCAGTGGAACAGAATAGAAAATCCAAACATTAACCCAAACATATACAGTCAATTAATATTTGATAAAGGAGCCTTGGATATACAATGGGGAGATGACAGCCTCTTCAGCAGCTGGTGTTGGAAAAACTGGACAGCTACATGTAAGAGAATGAAACTGGACTACTGTCTAGCCCCATACACAAAGGTAAACTCAAGGTGGATCAAAGACTTGAATGTAAGTCATGAAACAATAAAACTCTTAGAAAAAAACATAGGCAAAAATCTCTTGGACATAAACATGAGCAACTTCTTCATGAACATATCTCCCCGGG
Source organism: Smutsia gigantea (assembly GCA_032199065.1). Lineage (NCBI taxonomy): Eukaryota > Metazoa > Chordata > Mammalia > Pholidota > Manidae > Smutsia > Smutsia gigantea. Next base: position 28,115 of record JAVSCE010021400.1, on the reverse strand, counting down.
CAAGGGAAACAAAAGCAAAAATGAACAAGTGGGACTATATCAAGCTGAAAAGCTTCTGTACAGCAAAGGACACCATCAGTAGAACAAAAAGACATCCTACAGTATGGGAGAATATATTCATAAAAAACGTATCTGATAAAGGGTTGACATCCAAAATATATAAAGAACTCATGCACCTTAACAAACAGAAAGCAAATAATCCAATTAAGAAATGGGCAGAGGACATGAATAGACACTTCTCAAAGAAGAAATTCAGATGGCCAACAGGCACATGAAAAGATGCTCCACATCGCTAATCATCAGAGAAATGCAGATTAAAACCACAATGAGATATCACCTCACACCAGTGAGGATGGCCAACATCCAAAACACAAACAACAACAAATGTTGGCGAGGATGTGGAGAAAAGGGAACCCTCCTACACTGCTGGTGGGACTGCAAATTAGTTCAACCATTGTGGAAAGCAGTATGGAGGTTCCTCAAAAAACTCAAAATAGAAATACCATTTGACCCAGGAATTCCACTCCTAGGAATTTACCCTAAGAATGCAGCAGCCCAATTTGAAAGGACAGATGCACCCCTATGTTTATTGCAGCACTATTTACAATAGCCAAGAAATGGAAGCAACCTAAGTGTCCATCAGTAGATGAATGGATAAAGAAGAGGTGGTACATATACACAATGGAATATTATCAGCCATAAGAAGAAAACAAATCCTACCATTTGCAACAACATGGATGGAGCTAGAGGGTATTATGCTCAGTGAAATAAGCCAAGCCGAAAAAGACAAGTATCAAATGATTTCACTCATATGTGGAGTATAAGAACAAAGAAAAAAACTGAAGGAACAAAACAGCAGCAGACTCACAGAACCCAAGAACGGACTAATAGTTACCAAAGGGAAAGGGACTGGGGAAAATGGGCGGGAAGGGAGGGATAAGAGGGAAAAAGGGGCATTACGATTAGCAAATGTAATGTTGGGGGGGCACGGGGAGGGCAGTACAACTCAGAGAAGACAAGTAGTGATTCTATAGCATCTCACTACGCTGATGGACAGTGACTGTAATGGGGTTGGTGGGGGGGACCTGATGAAGGGGTAGTTTAATAATCGTAATATTGCACATGTAATTCTAAATTAATGATAATAAAATAAATTATATTAAAATAAAAAAAAAAGAAGGGAGGCAGTCTTTCAACACAGAGACAAGAAGACAACTTTGGCTAATTTTGTAATTTACTTGTGAAACACATATATTGATTTGACAGGTTACCTCTCATGCAGTAACTTACACATTCGTGTGGGACAAGAAGGGGAGAGATAGGACTAGGAGAGAGACACAGAGTAGTAGAGCAGCCCTCGGGGATGAAAGAGGATATAGGAAGATGAAGGGAGGGGGGCAAGAACACAATCACATTTGAAAAAACGTCACAGCCTAAGGTAGCCTGTCTGGCTCTGGATGTGGCCCCACCAGTAGAGGGAAAGTCGAATTTAGAGGCTTGGCCGCATTACGAAGTGGAGCATCCCAAGAAATGAAGAAAGCCCAGCAGAAAGGGCCACAGCCTCTCACACTCCTTGGTCTCTCTTCCCTGGCTCCATCCACCAGGGAAGCTGATGTCCACAGAGGAAACTCTCCTCCACTTTTCATGACTCGAGCTCCTGGTCTTTTTCTTCTGGATTGACAGGGAGCAGGTCTCAAGAGGGTAGCAGGGACTGATGCTGGAGACAGACCTGCACCTAGTACTCTCTGCCGAGGTACTTTGTGCTCTGGGGAGCCACTCTGGCCCAGCATCAGTCTTCACGGGGCTGGCCAAAGGGAAAGCAGCACGATGTGGTCAGAGGTCCCTGGGCTAATGACATCTTTACCACCAACCAGCAGACCTTACACCTCTCTGGGCATCAATTAAGTGACCTCTAAACTCTGACAGGATAGGACTTTAAAATGTGGCTCACTGCTTCTGTTTTTTTCTGGTTAAAGTCCTGGCTCTACATTTACCAGCTGTATAACCTTGGACATGTTATTTAATCTTTCTGGCCTCAGTCCTCTTTTCTATAACATGGGACAAAAGTGCCTACTTCACTGGATTAGTAGAGAATTAAATGAGAATGTCTGTGAAGTAGTATTCAGGGTACCCAAGCAACAGAAGTTAACTTGATGGTATCACAATTAATACCAATAATATACTACTAATTAAAAAATTCCAACTATATTTTGGACAGTCACTTGGGATACTTAATTTTTTTTTAAGTGCGGAATTCTCAAATGAAAACTTAATTCTTGCAAAGAAAGACTCATATAATAGAAGGAACTGGTGCACTTTCCCCAAAGGAACGCAGGCAAGAGGGGAGGGTTCTAGTACACGAGCCAGATTCTGGCTCTGTCAACCACTTTCCCAAGGTTTTGGCAAAAGGCAAAATGTGCTCTGGTTGATACCTATAGGGCTGTGGCCCCATTCACCTCCTAGACTGCCCCTGGGACAGACTGAGCCTGAAGCTGATCTGTGTTCTCCATACACATTTCATACCCTAGTGAAATTCCCATCACAGCAGTCAAAGTGTCCTAATGACCACCAAGAACGCTTGAACTTAGCACAGTGAGGATAGGAGAAGCAAGAATGGGGCGCAAATCCAGGCTCCACTGACAACTCATCCTCCTGGCCTTCACGTGGAGCTCTGTAAAGTGAGGCTATGCTCTAAGTACCTAACACATTTTCTGCAGGGATGTGTTGATGACAAAACAAGGCCTCATGTTGGAAAGGAGGCTGAAGAAACAGAAAATGCTCAGAAACAGGAGGTCCTAGTAGGCGTCTGGGGGTTTAGGCCTAGCTCGGCCATTAACTCATCTTGTGGCTTTGGGTAAATCACCCTCCTGAGCCTCAGCCTCTTTGTGAATAAGGATGCCAGGACAGAAGGTCTTCCAAACCCTTTCCAGTTCTAAACTATAAATAGTATCCTCCACATATGAGGAAACCTGAGGTCTCAGCATGCTAATGGAGACTAAGCAGCCCAACTTTCTTCACTTCAAGTAGAAACTCTTCCTGTAGGGACAGCAATAGTGGTCCTTTTTCAAGAATGAAGGGGTATCTGACCACGGCCACTATGCTTACAGAGCTGCCCTCTCCCAGCCCCAAGCCTGCTCCCGCATGCCCCGCACACAGAGCCCAGGGAGTGGGCCACCCACAGCCTCTAATTCTGAGCCAGTCGGGAGGGGCCCCGCGTGGTGGAGTGAGGACCTCACAGTGGCTGGGATTTCCTTACCACCTCATCTTCATCTTCCTCCTCACGCTGTGCTTTGGGCCTTGGAACTTTAAGAGCTGCCCTTTTTAACAGTTCATTGTTGTCATCCCCAGAAAGCCTGAAGGGAAAAAAGAGAAAATCCTGTCACTGAAATGCTGCGGCTCCTGCTCCAAGCCACAGTGTCCACAGGCTCTGGAGTAAGAATCAACAGCTGTGGTAATTACCCAGGAATCCCTCCCCTCTCCACACTGGCCCCTTAGCTCTCTTAATTCCTTCCATCACTTGCGGCCAGAGTGATCTTTTAAAATGACAAAGACTAATAATCAGAACAATAATCAGACCATGTGACTCTCCTGCTTAAATTCCTTTAATAGTTTCTCACTGAATTTAAAGTCCCAACTTCTAACAGTGACACAAAATATTACATGACTTGGCCCCTACTTAGTTTTCCAACTCAGCTTAACACTTTTCTCCTCCTACGTACTGTGCCTTCTTTTAGTTCCTTGATTGTGTCATGTCTCTTCCTACCACAGGGTCTTTGCATGTGCTATTCTTGTTTTCTGCAATCTCTTCCTCCCATTCTTCACATGGAAGGCTCCTTTCCCTTCTTCAGGTCTCAGCTTAAACAACACCTTCTCAGAATCCTTCTCTAACTGCTCTATCTAAAGCACTCTCCCTTTATTCTCTACTATATACCCTGTGTTTTTTTTAAGCACTTATCACACTTTAAAAATATATAAATATTTGTCTCCTACTAGGCTATAAGCTGAATTGAGGAACCAAATCCACCTTGCCTACTGCAGAGCCTTTTTCATAGGGGTATTACTGAATAACTACATGAATGAATCAATCAATGAATAAATAAGTGAACCAGTCAGTCAGTCTCTGAGGATGAGTTGTAAGCCCTGGAAAAACCAGAGACTACTTCTACATGCAGCCACCTTGTACCTGAAAACCCGTTTGGGGACATACCTGGAGGGCTGAGAACAGTGGCTAGGGCCCGGTGCTGCTTCTAAAGCAGGAAAACCTGCCTCTGTGCTGTCCGGTTCCTTGGAAGGAACGGCAGAGCCAGTGACATCCTCATCTTTCTTGAGCTCTGGAGGCTCAGGCTCTCCTCCTAGAGTTTCAGGGCCTAAGGCCAGTAGGTCCCCCTTCTTGGAGTCTGAAGCCAGGGACAGTCTCGCGGCATTTTCTTGCTCTCTGACCCAGGTGTTTTCCAATGGACTGGCAGCAAGTGTCTCCTCATACCCAGAGTCCCCTGGGGCAGGACCCGGAGGCTTGGGAGGAATTGAAGTTGGGGGGCCCAGAGCTCTCTGGGAGGGGATGTAAGCCAGTTCGGGTGGGAGGAAATCATCTTTTATCTCTGAGAGTACCTCTGCTGCTGAGGGCTTCCCTTCCCTTCTCTGCACATCCTCCTGGGAACCAGGCAGGGCCTGAGGAGGCAGTGGGCCAGCTTCCCTGACTGCCCGCTCTGATGGCACCATGGCAGACTCCCTGTGCAGGGGTGGGTGAGAAAGTCCAGAGCCAGCTGAGACTGACTGCTCCTGGAAAGCTTGCCGAGGTCGCTCTTCCTCTTCCTCCTCTTCACTGCTGCTCTCTCCCTTCTCTTGCTCAGGATGGTTTAAAAGCTCAAGAGTTACCATCTGTTCAAAAGCCAAGGAGGAGAGGATCACTAAGAGGAAAACAGTAGGCACAGCTAGCTCTTCAGTCCTTATTAACATAACTGTCTAGTTCAAATGACGTTGCTTCTTATCTGCCCAGTAAGAGTCCTTGCAGGCATCCTAATTATTAATGAACTCTTATTTTTATCCATGATCCCTTAGACAGTACTTAAGCAACAAGATACCCATTTCAACAAAACAATCAAGAGCTGACTGTACCTTAATAGTATTCATGATGGTTCCCAGAATGGTCCTGCCATTGTAAAATTCCTCGAGCTCAAACTCTCCCCGCAAGGACTGGAACACCTGGTTCATGATTTTCTTTATCTGTGTGAAGACATGAGAGGAAAACAGTATCAAAATGTATGTTTCCAAAATCAAGTGATTAAGGGATGGATGTAAATTCCAGAGAGGGGTTTGGAAGGCTCAAGGAAGCCCTCTCAGAACTCTACAGCAGGACACAGCTGGTCATGAATGGAGACGCTGAAAGCTGTCACTGTGGAAAGGACAATGTTAGGTAACAAGCAGCACCTGATTGAAGGGCTATGAAGAGCAAGTAAGCTGTGACATGTGTGCCCAGAACTGCTTAAAGCATTTACTGATGCATCCCTGCTACCATGACCCTCACTAGAGGTGCCAGGGGCTACAAGGGCTAGTGGCCAGTAGATGCCGAACACGGTCCCCACTCTTCTCCTATAATTTAGAGGTGCTTCCCATATCTGTCAAATAGGGCTATTTGGGATTTGCCACCAAAGTCCTAAGTAAAAATTAATCTTTTGGAACCTAAGTCAGACATGAGGTATATGCTAAAGTTAGAAAAAAAGCTGTCAACACAACAAATTGGTTGTGCTGATATGCACATTCAATCTCTTTATATAACATGGTTTGCTTCTTCTTTGAAATACCAGCTCACCTTCTCTGAGGGGTCAGTAGCAGTGGCTTCAACCCCAGGCTCCAGGGTCTTATACTTCTCCAGGTCCTTGCTGTACTGTTCATTTTGCTCTTTCAGGGCTGTGACTTGGGCCTGGAGAGCTAAACACTGCAAAATGAACAGACTGTGGCTGTGGCCTCAGAAACTTGGACTACCAGGTGAAAGTCAGGAAGCCCAGGAGGAAGAGAAACATCTCTAAGCAGCAAGTGTTATCCTCACACAGATCTGCTGGTGTCCATCCCCTCCACCCCTGCCCCAGACCTGCCAACTCGAAGCATTTCACTTCCCATTACTCAGTCTCAACTCACAACTTCACCTCCTCTTTCCCAACATCAGCACTTGCCTTGTTCCTAATCAAGTCAAGAATATAGTGAAAAAAGGGGGTCACATATGAACACTGGACATTAGAAGCAAACTTTAATTCACCTACAAGATTGCCTACATCATCTCTGAGTCAAAGATTTTCAACTGGACACTTTAAGAAACTAAGTCCCACATATGGGGACTTTCATGTCATGGCCCTAAACTATCTCCTCTCTTGTTTTCATGCCAAATGATCCCACCAAACACATGCTCCACCCCATCTCAGTGTCCTTGACAAGGGTGTTCTGCTGCCTTCTCCACCTTATCAAAGTGACTTGCTCTTCTTGGCTCTGCTCCCCTAGGCACTGCCTCTTCTGGGCCTTACTGCACTTAATGCTCATCTTTGTTTCTCTCTAGCTCCCTTTCTTCCTGTGAGATTCTTGAGGGCAGAGTTCTTTGTAAGCCCTTCCCCAACACAGCGTTTGGAACACAACTGGTCCTCAGTAAGTGTTTGCTTAATAAATGAAGGATCAAGTAATAATGGAAAACATGTTCCAGAACACTAGTGTTGCTCTTCTTTTTCTAGGTCACTGAACCTGTCATTCTAGATAAGTATATGAAAGATGACTGATAAACTGGAATGTTGAAAAAGCGTGGTTTTGTTTTCAAGCTATTAATATCTTTTAGATTAAAAAAGGTCTACAAGACTCAAGCAACCTGTTTACCTCAAATTAACTGGGCTGCCTAACCTGTCTGGCCCAGGGAAAACACCTACCTTTTCCTGAAGCTGGAGCAGCTTCTGCTGGTTGGCGTCTCTCTGTGCACACACCTCCTGGTACTGTTGCCGGTGCTCATCCTTGGTGGAGGCCAACAGATGTTCACATTTTGCTTCCCACTGGGTCTTTAGCTCAGCCTGTACTACAGAGAGCTGCCAAGAGAAAGTAATCACCATATCCTGGTGGGTCCAGTTGCATCCAGGGAAGTCCATTTTTCATAAGGCAAAAAGAATAAGCTAACAGCCCAGATTTAATAGTGAAATGACTGAAAGACTCTGATTGTTTTAAAAGCAAATGTACTTTTTTAATGTAGGAGGATGTCATTGGTTCTCAGGACTCCAAAAGGTACACCAACCAGATAAAGATGAGACTATATAGACAGGTGCCTAGAGGGTGGGGCCATAATGTGATAATATTTCTCAGGATCATACTTCCAGGCTGTAAACTTTATAGGTTCAAAAGAAACTGATTTTTGTCATAGTTCCCAGAGGTGATCAAACTGAGGGCACCAATTCATTCAATGATTAAACAGACATAGGAATATGAGATTATGAACTTACAAGGAGAAAGGTCCCTATCAAATGGGCTAGAGATCCAGCTGTGTCTTGGATGGTATCTGGTGGTTGAGGATTTGGCCTTATCGTGGTTGGAATTTTTTAATGAAGACTTTTTTCATGTTTATTTATGTAATTAAATTTCACTAATCTTTTAAAAAAAGGAACGAGCATTCTTTATTTGATTCCTGGCTCTTCTGTATGTGTCTGGATTGCCTTCTGCTTTTCTCCAAAGTCAGAGCATTAGCTATGAGAAACGTCACCCCAAAGGATGAGGAAGAAACTAGAAGCTTTTCTGAATCCTTCATGCCTTCCGTTTATTTCCAAAGTGCTTCAGTTTCCCATTACCTGCTCTGCAGCTGCTTGGTCTGTGGACACCCGAGCCTTTTTCAAGAGTTGTCGAAGTCTGTCCATTTCCTCCTGGTATGACTTGCGAATTTCATCTATCTCCTCCTCAGCCTGACAGCGCTCCTGAGCTGACTTCTTTTTCCTTTCTGAAAGGTTCTTAGGAACAAGAGAACCATCATCAGCTCTCGCTCTTTGATAGAGGATAACTGGACATGGCGGTGATGGTAGTGATGGTGGTTATTCACCTCATTAGGTACCTACTTTGTTTCTGGAAACAACTCATTTTTAGTTTAATTTTCCCTACACATTTAATATTCTTGGCTACTGGGTGAGAAAAACTGTGACAAGAAAAAGGAAAACAAGAAGAGTTTTGTCCATCATTTTATAAAGAGATGGGAAACATCTGAACAGTGGTGAGGGTGCAAGGAAGTGGACACCTTCACATCCTCCTGGTAGGAATATAAATGGGTATACTCTCTTTACATGGCAATTCAGCAGCACTGTGAAGACTTTCAAAATACCCAGAAATTCCACAAATTAAAACTTATCTTATCTTAAAGAAACAATAAATCATATTCACAACGACCATGTGTTACCTGGATGGTCACTGAAGTAGTATACATAACAATGAAAAACTGAAAACAGCCAAGACAACAGAAGAAACTGGGTTAAAAAAACTGATAAAATTATAGAATAAACTGAAAATGCAAACCAAGATTTATCCCCTGAAAAGGCAGTCGGTCAAAGAGCCTTTATTGGAAAGTTTTACTGAAACCTCAAAAGCAGTTTGTCCTTTTTGTATTTAAACTATTCCTGAAACTAAAAATAGAAATACCATTTGACCCAGGAATCCCACTCCTAGGAATTCACCCTAAGAATGCAGCAGCCCCAAAAAAGAATGCAGCAGCCCAGTTTGAAAAAGACATATGCACCCTTATGTTTATTGCAGCACTATTTACAATAGCCAAGATATGGAAGCAACCTAAGTGTCCATCAGTAGATGAGTGGATAAAGAAGATGTGGTACATATACACAATGGAATATTATTCAGCCATAAGAAGAAAACAAATCCTACCATTTGCAACAACATGGATGGAGCTAGAGGGTATTATGCTCAGTGAAATAAGCCAGGCAGAGAAAGACAAGTATCAAATTATTTTACTCATCTGTGGAGTATAAGAACAAAGCAAAAACTGAAGGAACAAAACAGCAGCAGACTCACAGAACCCAAGAATGGACTAACAGTTACCAAAGGGAAAGGGACTGGGGAAGATGGATGGCAAGGGAGGGATAAGGGGAAAAAGGGGCTTTACGATTAGCACACATAATGTAGGGGGGGACACAGGGAAGGCAGTATAGCACAGAGAAGACAAGAAGTGATTCTATAGCATCTTATTATGCTGATGGGCAGTCACTATAAAGGGGTATGTGGTGGGGACTTGATAATGGGGGGAATCTAGTAACCACAATGTTGTTCATGTAAGTATATATTAATGATAGCAAAAAAATAAAATAAAATAAATAAACCACTCCTGAACACAGAAAAAGACAGAAATGTCCCTATTTTGTTCCATGGGGCTAGTATTACCCTGATGTTAAAATTTTAACATAATAAAAACACATATAAAGTTAAAAAACAGTAACCTAGAAAAATATTTGTAACATCTATGACAAAGGATTAATACCCCTAAGTGTTTACAATCAAGTATTACAATAGGAAAGAGGGCAAAGAACATTCAAAGGAACATTTACAGAACTACAGAAATTAAATATGAAAGCTGTAACTACTAATAAAAATACATATTAAAATAAGACGTTTATAGTAACAGAAAACCTGATATATGCAGAGCTGAAAAAAGTATGGAGAAATGGGCTTGTACACACCATCCTGGAACATAAGCTAGCACACTCTGAGGATAATCTGGCAACATTTATTTTAAAAATTTATATATAGAGACACTTCCAGGAAGATGGCGGTGTGAGCAGGGCGGTGGAAATCTCCTCCCAAAACCAAATATATTTATGAAAATACTGCAAATACAACTATTCCTAAAAGAGAGACCAGAAGATACAGGACAACACCAGCCTGCAGCTACACCTGAGAGGACTCGGCACCCGGCGAGGCAGGTAAGATACGGAACCGCAGCCCGGCGGTACCTGAGCACTCCCCCACACCAGTGCACCAGCCAGAGGAGAGGCATCAGAGCTGGGAGGGAGTGGAAGAACAGGCCCGCCGAATAACCAGTCCTGGTGATCTGCGCTGGGAGCGCTGACACACATCGCGCGGTGTATCGGAGATTGAAGAGACAGAGGTGCAGATTCCAAGAAGGCAGGTCCACCCAGCCGGTTCCACAGGACAAAAGAAAAGGGCATGCTTTTTTAGGGGTCTTAAAGAGAGAGGCCCAACGGAGGAGCAGGATTGTCCCAGTGCACTCAGCCAAGTAGGCTGGGAGTCCTGGGGAGTTTCGGTCCCCTTGGACTGTGGCTGGGAAAAGCAGTCGCATGGAGACTACCACAGAAATCAGCAGCCTCCCATTCGTTCCCTCTCGAGCCAGGGTCACAAAGGGCCCGGTTGAGCGGTGTGGCTGCAGAATAGTGGAGCATCAGCACCACCTACAGGATCGAAACAGAAACTACACCCGGCAGGCGTTTTGTTTTTTTTTTCTCTCTATTTTCCCTTTCTTCTTTTTTCCTTTTTCTGACCACTTCTATCACCATGAAAGACAGAGAAATATGGTACAAACAAAGCTTACCCAGACAACCCCACACCAGACTACCCCAGAGAGGGAGCCTGATGGGATGGCCACACACAATCTTCCGGAAAAAGATTTCAGAACAAAAGTCATAACCATACTGATGGCTCTACAGAGGAAATATGCAAGAGCTAAGGGAGGAAGTGAGGGAAGTGAGGAAAGACAATGCAGAGATGAGACAAGTGATCGACGGGCTTAGGAGCAGTCTGGACGAGGTGCAGGAGACTGTTAATGGAATAGAAATCAGACAATAGGAATACAGAGAAGCTGAGGCAGAGAGAGATAAAAGGATCTTTAGGAATGAAAGAATTTTAAGAGAACTGTGTGATCAATCCCAACGGAACAATATTCGCATTATACGAATACCAGAGGAAGAAGAGAGAGAAAAAGGGATAGAAAGTGTCTTTGAAGAAATAATTGCTGAAAATTTCCCCAAGCTTGGGAAGGAAATAGTCTCTCAAACCATGGAAGCCTACAGATGTCCCAACACAAGGGACCCAAGGAAGACAACACCAAGACACATAATAATTAAAATGGCAAAGATCAAAGATAAGGACAGAGTATTAAAGGCAGCCAGAGAGAGAAAAAATATCACCAACAAAGGAAAATTCATCAGACTATCATCAGACTTCTCAACAGAAACCTTACAGGCCAGAAGAGAATGGCATGATATATTTAACGTAATGAAACAGAAGGGCCTCGAACCAAGAATATTGTATCCAGCACAATAATCATTTAAATTTTAGGGAGGGATTAAACAATTTCCAGACAAGCAAAAACTGAGAGAATTTGCCTCCCATAAACCACCTCTACAGGATATCTTAAAGAAACTGCTCTAGAGGGAAGCACTCCTAAGGCTAAAAAGATGTCACCAGAGAAAATGAAATCATAGCAAAGAAAGCAGACCATCCAAATACTAACTGGAGGCAAAGAATAAAACACCTAGTATATAAAGAATGGAGGAGGAAGAATAAGAAGGAAGAGAAATAAAGAATCATCAGACTGTGTTTACAATAACTTACAAAGAAAGTTAAGTTAGACTGTTAGATAGTAGAGAAGCTACCCTTGAACCTTTGGTAACCACGAATCTAAAGCCAGCAATGGCAATAAGCACATATCTATCGATAATCACCCTAAATGTAAATGGACTGAATGCACCAATCAAAAGACACAGAGTAACAGAATGGATAAAAAGCAAGACCCATCTATATACTGCTTACAGGAGACTCACCTCAAACCCAAAGATATACACAGGCAAAAAGTGAAGGGATGGAAAAAGATATTTCATGCAAACAACAAGGAGAAAAAGGCAGGTGTTGCAGTACTTGTATCAGACAAAATAGACTTCAAAACTAAGAAAGTAGCAAGAGATAAAGAAGGACATTACATAATGATAAAGGGGTCAGTCCAGCAAGAGGATATAACCATTTTAAATATATATGCACCCAACACAGGAGCGCTGGCATATGTGAAACAAATACTAACAGAATTGAAGGAGGAAATAGAAAGCAATGCAGTCATTTTAGGAGACTTCAACACACCACTCACTCCAAAGGACAGATCAACCAGACAGAAAATAAGTAAAGACACAGAGGCACTGAACAACACACTAGAACAGATGGACCTAACAGACATCTACAGAACTCTACACCCAAAAGCAACAGGATACACATTCTTCTCAAGTGCACATGGAACATTTTCCAGAATAGACCACATACTAGGCCACAAAAAGAATCTCAGTAAATTCAAAAATATTGAAATTCTACCAACCAACTTCTCAGATCACAAAGGTATAAAACTAGAGATAAATTTTAGAAAAAAAACAAAAAGGGTCACAAATACATGGAGACTTAACAACATTCTCCTAATTAATCAATGGGTTAACAACCAAATCAAAACAGAAATCTAAGAACATATGGACACTAATGACAACAACAACACAAAGCCACAATTTCTGTGGGATGCAGCAAAGGCAGTTCTAAGAGGAAAGTATATTGCAATCCAGGCCTATTTAAAGGAGAAAGAACATTCCCAAATGAATAGTCTAAAGACACAATTACTGAAATTGGAAAAAGAAGAACAAATGAGGCCCAAAGTTACCAGAAAGAGGGACATAATAAAGATCAGAGAAGAAATAAATAAAATTGAGAAGAATAAAACAATAGAAAAAAATCAATGAAACCAAGAGCTGGTTCTTTGAAAAAATAAACAAAAAAGATAAACCCCTAGCCAAAGTTATTAAGAGAAAAAGAGATTCTACACACATAAACACAATCAGAAATGAGAGAGAAAAAATAACGACGGATCCCACAGAAATACAAAGAATTATAAGAGAATATTATGAGAATCTATATGCTAAAAAGCTGGAAAACCTAGAAGAAATGGACAACTTCTTAGAAAAACACAACCTTCCAAAACTGACCAAACAAGAAACAGAAAAACTAAACAGACCAATCACCAGCAATGAAATTGAAGGGGTAATCAAAAAACTACCCAAGAACAAAACCCCCGTACCAGATGGATTCACCTCTGAATTCTACCAGACATATAGAGAAGAAATAACACCCATTCTCCTTAAAGTTTTTCAAAAAATAGAAGAGGAGGGAATACTTCCAAACTCATTCTATGAAGCCAGCATGACTCTAATACCAAAACCGGGCAAAGACCTCAACAAAAAAGAAAATTACAGACCAATATCCCTGATGAACACAGATGCAAAAATACTCAACAAAATATTAGCAAACCAAATTCAAAAATACATCAAGAGGATCATCAAGTGGGATTCATCCCAGGGATGCAAGGATGGTACAACATTTGAAAATCCATCAACATCATCCACCACATCAATAAAAAGAAGAACAAAAACCACATGATCATCTCCATAGATGCTGAAAAAGCATTTGACAAAATTCAGCATCCATTCATGATTAAAACTCACAAGAAAATGGGTATAGAGGGCAAGTACCTCAACATCATAAAGGCCATATATAGCAAACCCACAGCTAACATCATACTTAACGGCGAGAAGCTGAAAGCTTTTCATCTAAGATCAGGAACAAGACAGGGATGCCCACTCTCTCCATTGTTATTCAACATAGTACTGGAGGTCCTAGCCACGGCAATCAGACAAAACAAAGCCATACAAGGAATCCAGATTGGTAAAGAAGAAGTCAAATTGTCACTATTTGCGGATGATATGATATTGTACATAAAAAACCCTAAAGACTCCACTCCAAAACTACTGGAACTAATATCTGAATTCAGCAAAGTTGCAGGATACAAAATTAACACACAGAAATCTGTTGCTTTCCTATACACTAATGATGAACTAACAGAAAGAGAAATCAGAAAAACAATTCCATTCACAATTGCATCAAAAAGAATAAAATACCTACGAATAAACCTAACGAAGGAAGTGAAAGACCTGTACTCTGAAAACTACAAGACACTCCTAAGAGAAATTAAAGAGGACACTAACAAATGGAAATCATCCCATGCTCTTGGCTAGGAAGAATAAATATTGTCAAAATGGCTATACTACCTAAAGCAATCTACAGATTCAATGCAATCCCTATCAAACTACCAACAGCTTTCTTCAATGAACTGGAACAAATAATTCTAAAATTCATATGGAACCACAAAAGACCCCGAATAGCCAAAGCAATCCTGAGAAGGAGGAATAAAACAGGGGGAATTACGCTCCCTGACTTCAAGCTCTACTACAAAGCCACAGTAATCAAGACAATTTGGTATTGGCAAAAAAACAGACCCACAGACCAGTGGACAAGAATAGAAAATCCAAACATTAACCCAAACATATACAGTCAATTAATATATGATAAAGGAGCCTTAGATATACAATGGGGAGATGACAGCCTCCTCAGCAGCTGGTGTTGGCAAAACTGGACAGCTACACGTAAGAGAACGAAACTGGACTACTGTCTAACCCCATACACAAAAATAAACTCCAGATGGATCAAAGACCTGAATGTAAGTCATGAAACCATCAAACTCTTAGAAAAAACAGGCAAAAATCTCTTGGACATAAACATGAGCAACTTCTTCATGAACATATCTCCCCAGGCAAGGGAAACAAAAGCAAAAATGAACAAGTGGGACTATATCAAGCTGAAAAGCTTCTGTACAACAAAGGACACCATCAGTAGAACAAAAAGACATCCTACAGTATGGGAGAATATATTCATAAATGATGTACCCGATAAGGGGTTGACATTCAAAATATATAAAGAACTCACGCACCTTAACAAACAGAAAGCAAATAATCCAATTAAGAAATGGGCTGAGGACATGAATAGACACTTCTCCAAGGAAGAAATTCAGATGGCCAACAGGAACATGAAAAGGTGCTCCACATCGCTAATCATCAGAGAAATGCAGATTAAAACCACAATGAGATATCACCTCACACCAGTGAGGATGGCCAACATCCAAAACACAAACAACAACAAATGTTGGCGAGGATGTGGAGAAAAGGGAACCCTCCTACACTGCTGGTGGGAATGCAAATTAGTTCAACCATTGTGGAAAGCAGTATGGAGGTTCCTCAAAAAACTCAAAATAGAAATACCATTTGACCCAGGAATTCCACTCCTAGGAATTTACCCTAAGAATGCAGCAGCCCAGTTTGAAAAGACAGATGCACCCCTATGTTTATCGCAGCACTATTTACAATAGCCAAGAAATGGAAGCAACCTAAGTGTCCATCAGTAGATGAATGGATAAAGAAGAGGTGGTACATATACACAATGGAATATTATTCAGCCATAAGAAGAAAACAAATCCTACCATTTGCAACAACATGGATGGAGCTAGAGGGTATTATGCTCAGTGAAATAAGCCAAGCCGAAAAAGACAAGTATCAAATGATTTCACTCATATGTGGAGTATAAGAACAAAGAAAAAAACTGAAGGAACAAAACAGCAGCAGACTCACAGAACCCAACAACGGACTAATAGTTACCAAAGGGAAAGGGACTGGGGAGGATGGGTGGGAAGGGAGGGATAAGAGGGAAAAAGGGGCATTATGATTAGCAGATGTAATGTTGGGGGGGCACGGGGAGGGCTGTATAACTCAGAGAAGACAAGTAGTGATTCTATAGCATCTCACTACGCTGATGGACAGTGACTGTAATGGGGTTTGTGGGAGGGACCTGATGAAAGAGTAGTTTAATAACCATAATATTACACATGTAATTGTAGATTAATGATACCAAAATAAATTATTTAAAAAAAAAGAACAAAGAAAAAAGTGAAGGAACAAAACAGCAGCAAATTTTCAGAACCCAAGAACGGACTAATAGTTACCAAAGGGAAAGGAACTGAGGAGGATGGATGGGAAGGGAGGGACAAGGGGGAAAAAGGGGCAGTACAATTAGCAGACATAATGTTGGGGGGGCGCAAGGAGGGCTGTACAACTCAAAGAATACAAGTAATGATTCTATAGCATCTCACTACGCTGATGGACAGTGACTGTAAAGGGGTTGGTGGGGTGGACCTGATGAAGGGGGTAGTTTAATAATCATAATATTGCACATGTAATTGTAGATTAATGATACCAAAATAAATTATTTACAAAATTTAGATGAATAGTATTTCTTCTGATCCAGCAATTCTACTTCAAGCATTACATTTTACAGAAATGCTGCCAAGAATTTGCAAAAATAGTTACATAGTAAAAGGACATCCATAGCAGTGATGCTTAAAATAGTGAAAATATACAGACATAAATATCGATCAGTGGGTGGATAAATTATGGTCCAGCTTCTCTACTATGCAGCAGTTAAGAAGAATGAGAAAGTTCTCATTCTAATTAATACAATGTCCTTATTAAAAAAAAAACACTAAATAAAAATGAACAAGTGGGATTATGTCAAGCTGAAAAGCTTCTGTACAGCAAAGGATACCATCAATAGAACAAAAAGGCATCGTACAGTATGGGAGAATATATTCAGAAATGACATATCCGATAAGGGGTTGACATCCAAAATGTATAAAGAGCTCATGCACTTCAACAAACAAAAAGCAAATAAGCCAATTACAAAATGGGCAGAGGAACTGAACAAACACTTCTCCAAAGAAGAAATTCAGATGGCCAACAGGCACATGAAAAGATGCTCCACATTGCTAATCATCAGAGAAATGCTAATTAAAACCACAATGAGATATCACCTCACACCAGTGAGGATGGCCGCCATCCAAAAAACAAACAACAACAAATTGTTGGCAAGGATGTGGAGAAAGGGGAACCCTCCTACACTGTTGGTGGGGATATAAATTAGTTTAGCCACTATGGAAAGCAGTATGGAGGTTCCCAAAAAAACTCAAAATAGAAATACCATTTGACCCAGGAATTCCACTCCTAGGAATTTACCTAAGAATGCAGCAGCCCAATTTGAAAAAGACATATGCACCCCTATGTTTATCGCAGCACTATTTACAATAGCCAAGAAATGGAAGCAACCTAAGTGTCCATCAGTAGATGAATGGATAAAGAAGATGTGGTACATATACACAATAGAATATTATGCAGCCATAAGAAGAAAACAAATTCTACCTTTTGCAACAACATGGATGGAGCTAGAGAGTATTATGCTCAGTGAAATAAGCCAGGCAGAGAAAGACAAGTATCAGATGATTTCACTCATTTGTGGAATATAAGAACAAAGCAAAAACGGAAGGAACAAAACAGCAGCAGACTCACAGAACCCAAGAATGGACTAACAGTTACCAAAGGGAAAGGGACTGGGGAGGATGGGTGGGAAGGGAGGGATAAGGGCAAAAAGGGGCATTATGATTAGCACACATAATGTAGCGGTGGGGTGGGGGGCACAGGGAAGGCTATACAACACAGAGAAGACAAGCAGTTATTCTATAGCATCTTACTATGCTGATGGACAGTGACTGTAATGGGGTATGTGGTGGGGACTTATTAATGGGGGAAGTCTAGTAATCATAATGTTGCTCATGTAATTGTACATTAGTGATACCAAAAAAAAAAGCACTAAACATGATCCTATTATTGTTCAAAAATGGCGCCAGTGTACATATATGTATGTGTGAATGAGTGTATATATACATTTTATATATACAGAAAACAGCCTGGAAGGATAATCACATGTCACCTCTAATGCATGGGATTAGAGAGGGGAAAAAGATCAATTTTATTTTTTATTTTATACTTTTCTGTATTATTTGTATTTGTTACAGTGAGCAGTGGTTACTGTTATTTTTAAGAGGAAAATAAAAATGTTATTAAATAACACTGACCACTTTGGTTCAACAGAGAAACTTTGGTTGTAGATTTTACCTTTTCCAGAGATTCCTTCTCAGATCGAAGGTCAGACAGCTCTTCCTCCAGGGATGTCACCTTGAGTTCCAGTTGTCTCCGGCTTTGCTTTTCACCTTTGAATTTGGACTGTGCTCGCTCAGAGGTTTCTTGGAGCTCTGGGATGTAACAGCAGACACTTGGCTGCAGAACCAGAGCTGCAGTGGCCAGCCGGCGTCCCAGCAGCTCCTTCAGAGCTGCATTCTGCCATCTCCCAATCCTCCCACATGAGGGTCTTTCACTCTCTTCTTTAAGTGTCACCTCACTGAACAATAGGTTGAGCAACCCATAAACTGACACTCCCACCAACCCATAGTTACCTCTACAAATATGTCACCTTCTATACATACAAAATGGAAAAAAAGTGTTCCTAGCAATCACAGACCATCTTCGAAATACATCACTCCCACAATTCCATTTCAGTCACATCTCAACACAAGGTCAGATCTTTGTTTAGTACTGGTCTAAGCTCTTTCTCCCTGTCTGGGTAAGATACTCTCAATTTTCTTGATAGCTGGGACATTCTACCAAGAGTTGCTTTCCAAATGTCCCTTCTCAAATGAAGCTATTTGGAATATTTCTTTAAAATGTAACGCATCCAAATTTGGAAAACGTTTGAGACCCTTATGGCACCCCTGAGGCAACTGTCATAGGGCATCACAAAAGCAGAAAAGGGACATCTATATGACATTTAAATCTAAGACTGTCCCTTATATGCATCCAGGTGACGCTCTAAATGGGAAAGGATTTATCTTCAAGGTTTTACCAACTGACATCAGTGTTTTTTAGTTCTCTTGTCAGGCAAGTGAACCCTGCTTCCTTTCTCCCATCTGCTGCTGCTCCAGCTACACCCCACCCACTGGCCCCATTTGTGCCTTCCATACTTGTTTCTATACACCAAGTGGGATGAACCAACATGCTGGACCAGTACACATCTTCTATTCAAGCCAAGTCTTGAGCAGCACCTTTGTGCTGGACACTGAACTAACACTAACATGGAAGAAAAGACTTTACAAAGATGAGCAAGACACCATTCTCGCCCTCCAGAGGCTTGTATTCCTGAAGGGAAAACAGATATATAGTGCGGATCAAAGGCTAACTCTGATAATGGGCATAATAATGCACTCAAGAGATAGAGGATTTTAAAGGAGATAATATGTTCTAGAAAAAACTGGGAAAGTTTCTGAAAGGCAGATTTTGGAGAGAACTGGAAGCAAATACTGATGATGGTGGGCATACCAAGACCAGAGAACAGCAGGGATTAAAAGCAAGACAGAAACTACAGATGTGCTGAAGCAGCAGCAGGCTGGCTAATATGTCCAGAGCCAGGGTGAACTGAGCAGCATAGTGGAAAATAAGCCAGGCTGCACAGGATTTGTGGGCGGGCTGAAGGGTTACATTCCACCGTCCAGAAAGATGCAACCACAGTGGAAAGTAAGCACCTCCTTCTTACACTTTCACTGAGTCACAAGTTAGAGGAACACCTGAACTCTTTCAGGCCTATGAGGCCAATCAGAAGCACCAAAGACACTAAAGAAACACTCGCCCAAACAAAGCAGAACTGTGGTGACTGACTGAGTCTAAAGGAATAGCCAGTTCTTCTGTCATCCTATAGGTCAAACAATCATGTACGTTTACACTGGTCCACCTTAACTTTTGGTTCAGTCCTTCACAAGCTTCATGTGCATTATGCTAAACAGATTGGGAGGAAGATAGCAGTTTAATTCCTTAAATTTAAATGGTAAAAGTCCCCGTCCCTCCACGAAGGAATACCTGAGAACTCTGCCTGCAATTTGGAGAGTTGGCCCCTGAGGTGGTCTGTCTCCTTCAAGCTTTCTGTCAGCTTCATCTGCAACTCCATTTCTTTCTTTTGGTGAGCAGTCATTTTCAGCTGCAGATGAGAAACCTGTGCAGTGGCAGCTACTAACTCTTCTGTCACCTTGGCCTGAAAAGGAACAGAGTATGATGTCACTTTAAACATGGGTGTCCCTTGCCTCTAAGTGATGACTCAACCTCACATACTCTAGGCTGACTGAACTGGTAGGAAGAGAGCTAAGGCCAGCTTCACCTGCGGTAAACCAAAATTAAGCCTTCTAAGGGTGCAAGGTCTCTGACTCAGGAATTCCCTTGCAGAAATTTATCCTTAAGGAAATATTATGCAAGATTACAAACTTTTGCTACAAGGCTATTCTAGGTAAGGTTTAATAATATGTTTTTAATGAAGCTCCTCAAGAGTTTCTGAAGCAGTCAGATTTGTGTTTGAGAACCACTGATCTGAAACAAGTTGTAGTAATCATTTTAGACCTGACCAGTTACAGCTACATTAAACAACATAGGTGGCCCTGCTAGGCCTAAGGATTTTAAATAAAAGGAAAGGGTAAAGCAAAAAAATAGAAAATATAAACAGAAGAAGGAGAAATGGTAAAAAGTACACTTAATGGAGAGTGTGAAGTGACTCCAGGACTGTTTAATGATACCAACATCACAGGCTGCTGATCTTGAACTAGGCATTGGGAGTGAGCCACAACAAACCTGGGATGGTGCAAAGTCACAATGGAAAGAACCAGTCAGGACTGGACAGGGCTACACAGGGCAAAGCACTGCTTATCTGAGGATAACGGGTCAAAGCCATGCTAAGAGAACACAAAGACTATTAGCATGAAACACAAGTAGGAAATCCTCATCATTACCAGAGTCTTAGAAAGCGAGTAAACTCCATGAATAATAAAGTGCATTCCACTCAACTTCCCACGTTTTCGAGAAAAATTCAAATACTCAATACAAACTATTTCTAAAACCTCTCAGAAAAATAGCAGCTGAAAACCATAGCCCAAACAAGAAGGAATTCATTCTGGACAAACAGTGTCACCGGACCAAAGACAGGAGGAGTGGGCTTCATAGTCAATCCCAACCCAAGACCGCCAGAGTCTTCTTTATAGTTATTCCAGGAACAGGCTGAAATTCCTAATTCCAAATTCACTGAAGTCAAACAGCAGCACTGCAAAATGCTCTGGCAGACACATATGAAGGAACAAATAGACAATCTTAAATTTCACTAAAAACATTTGTTATGCGGCTGATAGGAATTTTCTTCTATGTCAAAAGAATAAATTTAGTTTCTAAAAATCTATGTAATTCTGACCTTAATCAAATTACTAAGATCAGTAGTAGTTTGAGTCAACTCATTGCAAAGCAATTATCAGACAGAAATCTGGATGGTGGCTATAATTGGAAGATTTCTAGTTTTCTTCCCAACAATGGCAAAAACTGTGTTGAAAAGCAGATTAGTAAGTATGCACTTAGGACCACTCCTTAGCTCTACATAGCCTGACTTGGGCTCTTCGCTCCCAGTTACTTTACCTTCTCTTGCTCAGCATGCAATACTCTTGCCTGTGTGTTTTCTGTGGCTGTCTGAAGTGAGTTGTTCCTCTTCTCCATCATCAGGTTACTCTGCTCAACATACCTGTCAAACAAACAGGGAAAAAGAAAATATTTATTAGGCATCAAATGTACACCAGGCACAACACAATGCATGTTCAGTCCTCACAACATTGCTCTCGACCTTTATCAAAAACAATCTGAAAGCATTTTGTTTTCCTTAGCTCCTCAGTAATCAAGTTGGGAGGCAGGAATCTGGGCCAGAGGAGAGGAGTTTGAAGCAGGAGTAGTGAGGGACAATGAGAGACGCAAGAGACAGGAGTAAGAAGGCTGCGAGAAGCAGGGGAGAAGGAAAAAATGCTACTCCCTACACACCCCAACCACACACCCTGTGGGAGAAAAGAGACAATGGGGAAATGATTTTTTTAAGTGAAATGTGGTATGCTGTGATGCATTCCCCTGACCCCTCCCACCGCCCAACAAAATCTTCAGAAGGATCTAGAAAAATTACAATGTTTGGGTTTTATATGGAAATCAATAAAGTTCTGGGTGAGTTCTTGTTGATGAAGTAGAGTCAGCCCACACACAAAAGATTAACCAAGTATTTCTAAGAGTTTTCAGTGTAATAACATCACTTTTATAGGGAACTAGGGCCAACAGAAATAAATAAAATGCCCAAAGCCACACAACAAATTAGGGGCAAAGCCAAGATTCAGACACAAGTCTGCCTTACATCATAGCCTACTGAGCTCTTTCTACCGAAATGCCTCTCAGAAAAGCAATAATTCACATGACAGGCAGGAAACAGAAATAGCAGAAGTACATATAAACTATCCTAAACAAACATGTTTACTTAACTTAAACTTAATTTATAAATTAAACCCTGTTGTCCATCCTAGACAGTGTTCTATACCTGTCATTACCTCTGATTTCGTTCAATCAGTTCACTAATCTTCTCATTCTGTTCTTCTATCCGATTGTTCTTTTCAAGGACCTCTTGCTTCAATCTTTCATTTTCCTAAATACAAAGTACTTGATGTAAAACTTAAGTTTTTAAAAGAAAATTGTCAGAGAAAAGGAATAAACTTGAACCAGCACATGACATTTTTTCATCTTGAGACAAAAAACTAGAAATATGTCTGCAAAAATATACTTAAAACAGCCTATCAAATTACATCTGATGCATACAAAGCACACATATGCTCAATAGACTAAACATATAAATGGCTGAAAGCAAAATTCTGAAATGTTTCCTTCTGATTGTATAGTGGTAAGTCACTTGGACCAAATTAAGCCACACTGGATTTCCCAGAATTTCCCAACTCACTATAGCATTTGTCACATGATCTCTGTGTCTTGAGCAGAGGGTTTAAAGAGCAGTACGTCCTGGGAGAGAGCAGAGGCAAGATCTCCAGGCTGAGTGTTCTATTCTCTATCACTCTCACCTGAATAATTCGTTGGATGTTGCTCATAATCATACTTGTTTCCACTGTAACTGACATGCTAGGAATGAGCAGGGAATTGCCAGCATTATGCTTCTGTAACTCTTCAACCTATGAAAGGGGTACCAGTAAAATTTATGAGAAATTCTTCAATGGAGAAACATTATTTACCCAGAATCTGACCACCTTTTTGAGGGGGATAATAAGTTTCTGAGACAATCTCTAAGCTAGTTTTCCTCTGCTAACTGGATCCCAAAATAGTAACCATCCTTCTAGGGAAATAACTATGAACTCCTACAAATACAGGATATCAAGGTAGAGTTTTCCTGTAGCCCTGGTTGCCTCCTGCTTATACTCCAACTGTACCTCCACTTTCATAGCCCCAACCCTGACTCAGTCACCTTAGTCATGAGATGATCCATTTTATCAGCCACTTTGCTGACTGCCATTCGAATTTCAGTGTTATGCTGCCGGGCTTCAGTCAACAGAAATGAAGCCATGTCACCTGATCCTAAACAGACATAAGTCAAAAAGAAACTTATGAAACTGGAGCAAAGGATACTGTATGAGGAAAAGCCAACAGCAATGTCAGTGGAGGAAAAAAGGAAGAAATTAACATTTCCAAATACTAGGAAATCCTATAGGTGAGTCACACTGTCATGAGAAAATGTAAAGGAGATTGAGGCAAAAGGGCTGCAAAGCCCACAATAACTAAGCTACACTCCTACGAAATGCATTGAGGGATACTATCTGGTCCAAGGGCACCAGTCTGCCCACTTTGGTCTGTCATAGCACTAGCTCAGATTATTTCTCCATTTATCCAACTGCATGCCAAGTATTGTACCAGATACCAGAGATATGGCAATGAATAAAACATGGTTCCTGCCCTTGGCAAGCTCACAGTCTGATGGGGAGACTCACCTGTAAAGAGGTCATATAACTCTTTTTTTAAGTTAAAAAAAATGGACCATGTGCAAGGTACAAAAAGAGCACAGAGAAAAGCAAGATTATTCTCTGGTGACACACAACTCTGGGTAACAATCAGGGAAGGCTTCCCAGAGGAGATGACAGATATGATGGTTTCCCAGATGGAGAAGGGGCAGGGCTTCCAGACAAAGACTACTCCAGGAAACCCTTACCACTCCAGGACCATAAATTATGTTGTAGGACATACTTGCTTCTTCCTACTACTGTCTTAATACCAAAGGTGATTATTATGTGAAAGACAAAATGCAGAACAAGAAAGTAGGGTATCATCTTAGCTGTTTACATTTGATTTTGTTTTGTTTTTGACACAAGACAACCACACTGCTCATGCATACAAGATACCCGAAGAGTTAACTAATTATTCGCAAAAGTTTCCTATAGTCAGCGGGTTTTAATTATTTTTTCCACTTTATAACTTTTGTGTTGCTTGACTTTCTTATAAAAGTATGTTATTTTCACAACTTAAACATTTTAACAAAGTAGCTTTCATTTAAGAAACTGAACCACAAATAGTCATCAGACTTTCTCCCAATTTCCTCCAATGTTTTATTCTTTTATCATTCTCTATGAACTCTACAGAGCCAGTCGAGCATAGGAATGAAAACCAGCTGGTGGAAGAAAATACAAGAAATAAAACACAGAAGATGGGCAGGAGGGGGTTTTCTGGGGGATGGAAATGTCCTCAAATTGCATTGTGGTGCTGGTTGCCCAAGCTGTAAACCATCTAACAAATCACTGGATTGCACACTTAAAACAGGTAAATTCTATGGTATGTAAATTATACCTCAATAAAGCTGCTTAAAAAAAGAAAAAAGGGCAGAGATCTAAAAAAAAGAAAAAAAGAAAAAAGGGCAGAGGGAGTAAAAATGAAAAAGGAATGGGAGGAAGGAGAGCACAGAAAGAGCAGAAGATGAGAAACTGAAGTGATCACTCCCTACCTTGAGAACGGGGAGAATGAGAGAGTGGTGCTGGGTGCAAGGGCTGCAGGGGCTGCAGCTGGGAGGTGATGGTTGCTGCCTGGGGATAAACGTAGGCTTGCATACCTGCATAGGGCTGAGAAAACGCAAATTACAGCAGCTTATGAAACATGCATTTCTCTCTTTTTTGCTTAATTTGTCTTTGATGGAATAAAGTGGATAAGCTGGAAGGAGACTAAAACTTTACTAAAGCTGGAGATGGATGGTCAGGATTTGGTATTGGGCAAGAATTGCAGCAGGAGAGTTACCTATGTAATCCAGTGGTACCTCGTCACAAAAGTCCTGCTCAGAAAGTAAGAGAAAGGTGTCCAAGGTCACTCCCCAGTCCTTTGGTGATGATTTAATTAAGCAGGAATTTCATTCCCCGACCATCAGGCCTATATTGATGGTCTAAGAAATTTTAAACCTAAACAAACACAGCTTAGTTTCCACTGAGGTAAAAGGAGAGGTGTTCAATGAGATTCCAAACTAAACCTACTGGTTTCCAAAGAATGCCTCTCCCCTGTTAGATTCTGTATGACTAAGAGCTCTCATTTTCCCCTGACCTCAGTTACCTCAACTATAAAATGAAAATAATAACACTATTTCTTAAGGTTGTTGTGTGGACTAAATGAAGTAATATACAGGTAAAGTTCCTAATAACTGGTAAGTGCCTGGCAGATAAGAAATGTTCAATAAACAGCTATCATTTTAATGATGACGGTTATTCTTCTTTGAATTAAGGAAATACAGCTCATTTCCAGGGACAAATGTAACTAGCTATCCACTATTAAAAAAATCTAAGTCTACAGGTGAGTAATTTTCCATTAGGCAGTGGGGAGAGGGCAAGATGGAGCTTTTTTCAAGCCATCCTAATGAGGCATAGCCGGTCCACCATCACTTACACCCCTCCAATAACAATCACCAAGGGAGGGAGGCTCTCTTTCCATAGAGCACATGTCATCCATCAGATGTGCTGGGGCAGAAGGAAGAGCCCACTATTTGGCAAAAGTCAGCAGAGGCAGACAGGCTGCTGCCGTCACTGCTTTTGTGAAAACAGAAAAAACCTGACATTTTGGAGGATAAGTAGACAGCAGAGTTTAGCTGTATTTTCCATACAGTCCCAATCCTCAATCCACAATGATTCTGCTACGAATAGTACAGAATCTCACCCTATCAGCTGTTTAATAGAAAAGAACACAGAAGACTTGAATACATACCCCTCAACTAGACATGTGTGAAAAGGTAAGAAAACTAACACTGCCTGGGCCTCTACCACATGCCAGACCTTACACTAGGTCTGCAGGACAGGTAGGTAAGGTAGGTAGGTAATCCTTTGCCTGGTTTACAGTTGAGGTGGTAGTGGTTCCAGGAGGGGAAAAATGATAAACTGTGATTGTGGGGAACTGTTACTGTACAGAACGTGAGGGAAGAAGAAAAGAGATGGACTAGACCCATAACAGAGTGTAGCTTATGATGGATGTGGTTTCAAATGTGACTATCTGAAAGGACTGGGCATTTCCAGACAGCTGAGTGGGAATCGAGTGTTGTGATTTGCATTAAGGCAGCAGAGGTTGCTTGGAGCCAGAAGCAGATGACTGAGGTACTAAGAGAAAGCAAAAAGTTTTCACTGTCACCTACCCTTGCTTCTTGGCGCAAGTCTGGACCTGCACCTGACAACCACCACACTTCCAACATGACCATCTTGTCACCTAGTCTCCTAAAACCAACTCTACTGGAGTCTCAGCCGTGGGCTAGTGGAAGGAAACTGGGTGTTTTCTGGTGCATGTGACTCAGACCAATGATCCCATCAGCTGACAGAAGTGCAGAATTACCCACAAGGACATATCTCATTAGCTGGGTGCAGGTTTCCAAAACTGATAATGCAACACAGCGGAAGACAAGGCAAGCAGACTAAATACATCTCCAGGTCTAAAAACACCTCCCTCGCTGGGGACAAACTGACAAGTGTCACACTCTAGCCCAGTTCTCAGTACTAAAACAGTACAGTCTAACCGTTTAAGACACAGTAATGACAACGTTGGTGCTGATTCAATTCAAGACCTCAGAGCCTCAGACAAGCCCCTTACCTTGTAAAGTCGTCTGCGGTAACACTGGGTGGGCTGGCTGAAGAGACGGCTGCATGGACAGAGTTGCCATGAGCTGCCCAGAGCTTCGCAAAGCATTCACGTCCTGAAACAGGCAGAAGTGTTTTGGTCCCTAGGTTTATGGGTCCTTAACTGAAGACTGAGGATGACTGTACACCCTAAACCTGCTGACAACCAGTGTTTTTAGGCAAAGAGGAGGAAGGAAGAGCAAGAGTTTAGGGTGTAGGTTGTGGGGAAAAAACACCCTATTATCTACTAGAGTAAGATCCCTTCTTCCTATAAATCCTATCAAGTAATTAAGTATAATTAATTTCCTCAAACATTAAAAGTTGTTGATGTTTTATTGACTGAAGCAGTGAAGTGACTGGTCTCTAGAATATATCATTTTCCAAGCCAGTGGCTACCTTAAGACTGACCTAGTCTGTTCCCACAAAGAGGGGTCTCTTGCAGGGAAACCCAGAGAATAATAAAGCCTCATTCTCTTCTGCCAAATAATCTCCACAGATCTCAAGGTACTCACTGAAAATCAGAGTAGATTCTCTGAGCCTCGTTACCATCCTGCTGGATAATATGGTTTGAGTGTTTTCCCCACCCCTCTTCTTTCTTTTCATTAAAGCCATGTTGGTCCCTACTATAATACTAAACAAAGATATCCTACAAACACCTTCCTGATTCATAAGGAAAAGAAAAACTTGAGGAACAATACACAGTGACTGTGAACTGCTATGCTACAGTTCAAAGGCTGAAATCTGTCTACATTCCTTTACTCTAGAATTTCCCCTCCTTCAATATTCCCAGAAATGTATTATGTACTTGTGGAAGAGTATTCCAGTTTTACATCACTACATCACAGTAAATCAACCTAAATGTCTAACAACAGAGTGAAGGGAATTATTAAAAACTACTGTAACAGAATACTGGGTTGCCTCTAAAGGTAATGATGCTTTATTTATTTAATTACATTATTTATATAATTGATATTAAATGTTCATGACATAACATTAAGTTAAAAAACCAAGTTACAAAGCAACATGGAATGAAGAAAACCCTTTTTGTTAAATAGGTTTCTTCCTTACAATTTAAATTATTCTACAATGAATAAGTAACACTTAAAATGTTTAATAAGAATATTTCTTATCCAAATTTCGTTTCCAGAAACCAGGTAAAAATCAATCCTATAACAACAGGCCCCAGAAATCCCATCCTCCTTTAAAATGTTAAATCTACTTACAGCTTTTCCAGGAAGAAATAAAACAAAATTGTGAAAAATAAAGCCTATTTTCTCAAGAGCATCACCTTTGCTTTGTTTTATGTCAAAGTCAATCTTAAAAATAGATC